>KL271275.1:1454-28853 GCA_000699545.1 Podiceps cristatus | reverse complement strand
CCCCCCGCCGCATTACTTATTAACTTTGAATTTGACTCTGAATTTATTCTGCCATAGGACTTTTTTTCTGTCTGCCATAATCTCTGAACTATAGACAAAACAAGTTGTTCTCCAGTGTTAATTTTTTAAAACATAGCTATCCAGAATGAAAAGGAAAGTCTGAAAAAATGATAGTTGTTAAATATCTGATTTACCAGGTAGAAGTATAAAAGCAGAAAACGTATGCAGAGATCGCCTAGAAAAGACTATAATTCTGTTCACTAAAGTGGTAAGTAAATTCTCCATTCAGTTACTGAATAGTTTACCATTCTGGAGGAGCAGTCCCCATTCAGATATGCATGTGCCTTAAAGCCAATAGGTTTCAGATCTTTTAAAGAAAGATACTGCAACTTAAAACTTCTTTGTTATAAAATAAATGTGTTTTTTGGTTTTTTTTTTGTTTTTTTGTTTTTTTTTTAAAGAAAAGGGTATCTGTTTATTCATGCTGATACAAGTTGCAGGAGTGAAGAACACATTTCCTTAGCTCAAACAAAATTAAATGCATCCCATAAGTAAATTAATTAGGATTTCTCTCAAAAATATGCTGAAAGTTTTGTTAAAACATTGGTATCAGCATTGATGAATAAAGAAGAGGTAAAATTTTTGTCCTGTCTTTTGTAAGTAGTTAGATTGCTATTTCTAAGACCCTGTTAGTTCTGTTGAGTAACTGGCCACTTTCAGTTTATTGAAAGAAAAGTTAACAAAGAACTCTTACCCTCTGTGACTTTTTTATTGTATAATACATGTGGAGTTGTCATCTAATTGTGTGCAACCATTGATTGTGTATATTATCAGAAGGTAATTTTAGCACTGTCACTTGCTCTGTTTTTAAGATATAAAACCTACAGAATTTCCATTGGTTTCAGATTCTATTTTGGGGACATGGATATTATTTAAATATTCATCCTAATTATCAGAAGTAGGAGGCACCTGTTGGCTTCACTAAAATTGAACTAAAGGTGCTCTGACCTACTATTTGTCACAGTACTGCTTACTTTGAACTAACAGGCAAAGTATGTGAGGCACGTGCATCTTTTCATCATAGACCTGGAGAGAAAATACACTTTACTAATAGATAATCTATGACCGATAGAAATTCAGATGCAAGAATTTAGGTTTATGCATTTTTTGTAGTACTAGAGAAGATTAAAGGAATTGACCAGTGCATTGTAGACCACTACTTGGAAGAGCTAAGCTGAAGAAGCAAATGCTTGCACTGCAGTGGAGGGGGAGAAGAAAGAATAAAAAGCTATTTCCCTCATGCCTCTCTCACTTAAAATAATTCTAGTTCGGATGAATTATCAGAACTACAGATATTCAGAGTTTTAAGTGTGGCTGATATGTTTTATATACTGTATATACTGCTTTATATACTTTATATATTTAGCAAGGTTGTCTAGTTGAAAAAGGGTATTGTTGCTTAAGCTTAAAAAGGTAATTTTGAACATAAATCAAGAATTTCAGGGCAAAATAATGCTTCATTAACCATTGGTACTGATCTCTTCCTACTTTCCTGTATTCAGTTTTCTTTTCTATAATTTTATATAAATTGGAACTTGTTTTTTATAACTAGTTTATGAAAGCATTCAATAAGACTTACACAAAAAGTAATTTGATTTCTTTCTTGCTTTTCTACTTCCTTCATTTTTAGCTTTTGGACTTCCTGGATCAACATCCTTTTTCATTTACCCCTTTGATTCAGAGGTCATTGGAGTTTGCTGTAAGCTATGTTTTCACAGAGGCTGGTGAAGGAATTGTATTTGAGCGGTTTATCGTACAGTGCATGAATCTCATTAAGATGATTGTAAAAAATTATGCGTACAAGCCATCCAAAAATATTGAAGGTACTGCTTCTATTTACTAAAAACATTTTTTTTTTTATATCTTAAGAAACATTTTGCTAGTGGTTTTCAACAGTAGAACTCCTTGAGGACATTCTGTTGGAGCACTTAATGTTTTATTAGTTAGTAATGTTTGCTTCTGTCTCTATATTGGTAATTCTTATTTTGATAGTTAAAAGTATTAATATATATAGACATTGACTTGCTAAAGTAATATTAAATACACAAGTAGCATGAGCATATTTGTTCATTGTTTTAGTTTTCATTTAACTAATTTTATAGAAGTATTGAGGTGTGGAATATGTTCTTGATGCACCTTTCCTTTGGGAAATGTTTGATATGTTTGGTAAAATGGAGTATTTGCTTTAAGTAACTAATACCAGTACTGTGAAATAAAGAAGCATGGTGAATTTGACATGCAGTTGAATATAAAGCAGTTCATATGTTCTGCTTTGTAGGACTGTTTCAATCTGAATCTTCATACACTGCTCTATGTACAGATAGTGAAAAATAGAACTGAACTATATTTAAAAAAACCCTTAACCTTCCACATCAGGTTGACGTTTGGCAATGACTACATAGCAATTAGCATTCTCTTTCTAAATTTGGAAAGAAAAAAAAAAGTTTTGTGAACATACTGGTATGTGTCAGAAGGATTACAAAAAGCCAGCATTTAAAATTCTTTAAAATATTGATGTATTTCAATGTTATTCCATAATTTATAATACGTTAGAATGTCCTAAATCTACTGCTTATTAACAGACACTTTTACTTGCAGAAGTTCATAGTTGTGTTTCAGTTTCTGAAATAGAAATGTGGTCACTTGAGACGAGAAAAATATAGCACATTCTTACAGAAGCTAGAGCATCTGACTTTGAGAACTGGGTGATTAAAAAAAAATTAAAGTAGAATTTTTTTTCTTAATTTCTGACTGACATACAGGGTTTGTGTTGGTTGCGTACAAGTATTGATTTTATTGCTGCCTTCTTTAACCAATATTAACTCCTAAAAACCGAAGTTATTTTTAAGATTATATTTGGTTAAACTTTCTGAATAGGTATAAATGGAACATTCTTTGAGTTCTGTGTAGTTTTAAATTCAGTAATGCTAAATAAATAAAAAATAATAAAAAAACCCAACTAAGCGAAAAAAACACCCAAACAAAACAAAAGCAGCAGGTAAACGTTTTTTCTTTTCATCTACATAGTAGCTGAAAAGCACTATAAATACTTTGTGAACTCCTAATGAACCTTCACTCTAATCGTGCTGTTAGAGAGCTCTCTTAAAAGTAAATGACTTTGAGATTTAATTTGCTTAAAAAAAGTACCACCTGAAAGTCTGTTGTGAAAGTCTGCCATGAAAATGTGTTTGGTTTTTTTTTGTTGTTGTGGTTTTTGGTTTTTTGTTTTGTTTTGTTTTTTTTCTCTGAGGATAAGAATTTCTTAGTGATTTCTTTCTAATTTTACTAGACTAACATTTGATCATTAAGACACTTAATTTTAATTTGGAATTTTCTGTTTTATTTCAGATAGCAGTCCTGAAACTCTTGAAGCGCATAAGATAAAGACAGCATTTTTCACATATCCAACGCTAATGGAAATATGTAGGAGATTAGTCACTCACTATCCTGCTGACTAAGGAAGAATTAACCATGTGGGAAGAAGACCCAGAAGGCTTCAGTAAGAAATGTGTTGTGTAGTTGGTTGCAGTTTATTTAGATACTGGTATAAGAAGTTCGTATCCACATTGCATATCCTCTGAAGAGAGGCTGAGGGAGCTGGGCTTATCCAGCCTAGAGAAGAGAAGGCTGCGGGGGGACCTCATTGCAGCCTTCCAGTCCCTGAAGGGAGCGTACAAACAGGAGGGGAACCAACTTTTCAAAAGGGTAGAAAATGGCAGGACAAGGGGGAATGGATTAAAGCTACAGGAAGGAAGGTTTAAATTAGATATTAGGGGGAAGTTTTTTACAGAGAGAGTGGCGAGGTGCTGGAACAGGCTGCCCAGAGAGGTGGTGGATGCCCCATGCCTGGAGGTGTTCAAGGCCAGGTTGGACGGGGCCCTGGGCAACCTTATGTAGATCCAGGCCAGGAGGTTGGTGTCCCTGCCTGTAGCAGGGGGGTTGGAACTCTATGATCCTTGGGGTCCCTTCCAACCCAGACCTTTCTACGATTCTATGATTGCCTCTTCAAATGGATTACTTCAGTATTGGCTGTTTTACTTTCTGCAGTCTTGCTACATGGACAAATACTCCCTCTAGAGATTGCTTTCATAACAAGAGATTTCTCAGTAGTCTATGATACCCACGTACCTGAATACTACATTTTATTTGAACCATAGTTGAAATAATACTTTTTCTTTGTGATATAATAGCTGTAGAAGAGACAGGAGGAGATTCTTGGAAGTACAGTCTCAGAGTAAGTGTTTCAACTTGAAAGAAAACCATTCAACATTTCTGGATGCATTTCTTGATAGTCTTGTAACCAAGAGAAATGATATTTAGTAGAAAGATAAGCTTATGTTTTTCAAAAAGAAGTTAGACATTTCATTAGAATTCATATAAATTAACTTTGTTCCTTTATCAAGAAATGATACGTGCTGAAATACTCAGGAAACTATGCACTTTATATTTTAGGAGGGAGGGAAAAGGAGTTTGCTTCAGCATTTGTATGGTGTATTATCTGATAGTGATTAAACCCAGCAGAAGTTGTCTCTTCTTTAAACTGCTAACTGATATTATTACTTATGTGGGCACAATGAATGAAAAAGGTTTCAAATGCATCTATATTAGCTTTTTAATTCACATCAGAAGTATGCTGTTTTAGTGAATCTCCCAGTTATTGCTGCTGTGGTTTGCTTTGCAGAGTTACTTTAATTTTTAAACTAAAAACCCAACCCTATGCATCTAGTGTGTTCCAAGTGCAAATGGGTATTCAGTCTAGATGACTCAATTAGAGCTAATCCAAAAAGAAACAGTGACACGTGTACAGTGTGGTCACTGGCTCCTCAACACCAGCTGCTGTCAAACTCTTGCTAGAGTTAAACATACTGTGTAGTAGGACGAGTGGTATTTCATAGAATACTAATTTTGCTACAGTATATTGCATTTTAAATTATGTTTGGTGCGAGGTACTCAGCACTTAAGATTTTAGTATAAAATGTATTTAGTTATCTTTATTTTGATAGATTCTGAAACAGATTTTTTAATTTTTCAGCCATGCACCGAAGTTCTTTTTATTGATATTTTCCATGAATATAATCAGACTCTTACCCCTGTCCTTTTGGAAATGGTTCACAATCTACAAGGTAAGTTTTTTAAAAAATAAAGAAACTGTAAAATGTAGATTTCTTTTTTTGTCAACTGTTAAACAATTTTACCTTGTATTATCTAATTTTATATTGTGCATTCACTCTGTATTTTTGACAGGACATGTTAATATTTTAAAAATACTTCTAAACCTACCATAAGGAAATGCAATGTGTATCTAAGAAGAGGAAATCCTAAGGATTCTTTACTTTTCATCATGACTATTTTAAATGACTGACAAAGACTAGGGCATTTCTACTTTCATGAGATTTCAGGCTTTCTTGAGAATGATCAACAAGCTTAATAAATTCTGTAGGTTGTGTTTTACTGGGAACTTCCTGTTCAAATGTTGCAAGGCAGTTATGGTAATTCTGCCATGTCTCTGCAAAAATCCTGGGGAAAAAAACTTTAAAAGTTCAAGCTATGCTGTTATTTCAGTGTGTGTCAAGGACTTCCCAAATCTGAAGAATCTGCTTTAAAAATTTAGTGGGTTTCTGCATGAAGACGAAAATCTTCACAGACTGAGGAATGATTCAAGCTTTCTATTCTATTCTACAACTCTTCACCCCCAAACTAAGTTTTATAGTGGCTGTGAAAGATGACTGGTAGCTGCTGCTTTGTTTTTCCTGTCATTTCAGCTTAGGTTGTTTCCCCAGGGTGTATCCTACCTGACTTACAATACTTTATATTTGAACATACTAGAATGGATCAGTACATTCTATTAAATAGAAATAAATAAAAGTAGTGAAGCAGTCTTACTTCATGGCATACTGATTTAAAGTGTACAAGTGCATGGTTGCTTGTTTTCTTTGTTTTAGTTACACTTTTTTCTTTATTTTAACTTGGTCTTGTAGGATCATCCACCAACATGGAAGATACCAGTGCTATACTGATTAAAGATGCTGGTAAATTAAATTTTACTTTACCTTTGAAGTAACAGAGCTGCTTTTGTGTATGTGCTTGACTTCAAAATTATGTGAAGAATTTGCAAGATTTTTTTAAAACATTTGGAAAGAAGGACCTTAATCCTATTACTCCTTCCACTTGATGTCAGTCTTCATTTTTCAAAATGCTTATGTAAAAATATGGTGGTTTTTTCAGCTTTTTCGTGAAACAAGCCCTTAGACAATCTCCCTTACTGCCCTGTCCTTTCCACTCTGCAAATAAATAAGCTACAGTGCTTCCAATGAGGTACTCTGTCCATTTTACCAGTAAGGAGATTTTTATGGCAAAAAGAAAAGAATTGTCTAAGACCTCAATAGAACCAATCTTGATGTTAGCATAAGATCTTCATTGTTCTTAACGGCTTTTAACTATTTTCAAGAGTCTGAATTGTCTTCTGTAATACCTTTCTTTTACTAAAATTTTCTCCAGAGTTCCCTTCACCATGGTCTAATAATACCTTTCTTCAGAAAGATAATGCTTCGGTTGTGTTTTTCTTTATTATGTTCAGGTTATCAAAAATGTTTTTTGAAACGTAAATTAGTCTGATTATTTAGTATTAAAAATAAAACATTTAAGCAAAGAGTAAGCATAACTATTGTTTTTCCCCAGTGTATAATGCGGTTGGATTGGCTGCTTATGAACTATTTGATAGTGTGGATTTTGATCAGTGGTTTAAAAATCAACTATTAGCAGAACTACAGGTTTCTCACAACAGGTAAACACCTTAGTTTGTTATGCCTTCATCACTTAAATATGAACTGTTGATATATATCTGGTAAGATACGATGTTTTGTAATTGCAGACTTGAAAATGACTCAGTATTTAAATATACCCACTTGCAGAGGTATGAAATACATACAGATAACTGATAGAGTCACAGAAGTGACAGTGTTCCTGATGGCTTCGGTTTATGTTTAAATTACTGTGTGGTGGGTACTCCAGGGTGTTCTGTAAAACTATTGTAAGTCCTGTCTTGCATATATTTGACTAAATGTTCTCAGGACAACCACTGTTGCTCATTTAAAGAAAGATATTCAGACTCCCTGAGATCCCAGAGCCCTTTAGGCAGCAAAGTCCAACTGAAATCTGTGGAAATAATCTCTCTATAACTTTAGCTTAGTCAAAATAGTGATTCGTTCTTCTCTACTAGTTTAAATACAAGCCCTCTGTATCACTCTTCTGTTAATTTTGCCAGTAATGGTGGGGAAGTAAGGACTCTGGTTGTTATAAAGTGTGAATGATTACAGGCTGGTTCTGCATGAAGAGTAGCACATCTGCTGAGAGTTTTCCTTGTCACCAAGGTCCCCTTCACTTGGATGGCCTTCACATGAGTACCTTTCTTTTGTTCAGTGGATATCATAGGGTATTTTGAAAGATCAGTTTTGGCATCTTGGTACAGGCTGAGCTGTCCATGTCTACAACTAACTAGAACGCAGTTCCTCAGACTGTCACTCTTGCCTCAAGGGAAGGACAATGACTGTACATGCTCATCCTCATCAGATGAGTTCCAAATCACCCTTTGACTCTTAATAAGTATGTCCTATTTGTCTCATCAGAGTCATTAGCAGTGACCCTAATGTCCTTTGAAGGACTTTACTGTTTTTTTCTTCTACATTTGCAATTAATCTTATCAGACATAATTGTTATCTGAAATATAAACTAATTTGTTTGCCAATACTAAATTGTGAATGATTTACTATAGTGAGTTGCTAGCCAGCTATTTTATTTCCACATACCAGTTGTAAACACTTTCTTTACAAATACAGTTGAATTTCATGTAGAGTGGAAGATCCTGCTAAATGTACAAATATTAAAATGCAGCTTTTCACAAACTGGTTCATATTTGAGAACACAAACCTATGTGTTTTCACCAGTGACCATAGAATTTTCTGTGGTTTGTTTTCTTTGTCTGTTCTGTTATCTGTTGATAGTGAGTCTGTCAACCATGACCATAGCAGTAGGAGAAATACGAGACTAATGAAAAAATATTATTAAAGATTTCTAGAAACATGCATTGCCAAATTTATCACTTGCCATAATATTTAGTTTTGTACTGTATGGAGAAACTTTTCTGTAATATGAAAATAGTTTGCTGGGTACAATTTTTCTTAATTCAATCTTAGAACAGCTTTCCCTCTGACAGAGAAAGTATCAGTGTGGAACTTAGTACTTTGATATCAAGTAAAATAACTTTGACTTGACTGTCTGAATACTGTTCAGACGGCTTAAAGCTACTGTCCTATGACTACTGCAACAGAAGCTGCCTTATTTTGGAATATCGTCACTTTTCCCGTGTGAGCCTTAGGTCCAGCAGGCTCAGTCTGCTTGTACTTAGCGTGTGCTCTTTGTATGTAAACTAATGATGATCTAAGAGGTAAGCTTTTCCCGTAAGTAGTGAATGTAGAAAAGGTAGGACCTCAAAAATGAAAACCTATGAGCAGAAGAATTTAATTCCTTTAAAAAACAAACCAACCAACCCAAACAAAAGCCAAACACAGCCTCCTACCACCACAACCCCTCCCCAAACAAAAAAACCCTGCAGAAAAACCAAAGAAACAAACTCACAAAGCAAACCAAACAAACCCCCCAAAACCCAGACTCAACAGCATGCTGTCATTTCTCTACCAGGGGGAGAGAGTGGGAAAGAATATAAAGATGCAGGTAGGATGTATGCATTGAACAACAGGTATTACCAGAGCTGGTAATTCTTGCTGTCAGCAGGCAGTTACATACTTACGTTGTATCATTTAAAACTTAACTTTATTGTGATAGTGGTTTGAAAACTATCCAATGCCAATCTCAAGAAAAAACTCCTAGCTTTTTAATATTCTGATTTTTACAGGGTTATGTATAAGGTACGAGCATTTTAAGAACATAAAAATTCATATCATGACAGCTGCTTGAATAAGCAGAAGGACATGTTAGTAAGGCAAGATCTTGTGTAAGTTATGCTTCAGCATGAGTTGTTCATGCTTCACTGCCACTCAATAAATCTCAAGCAACACTGGAATGTTATTCCTCTTAGATTTGTGTTCCAGTCTAATGTATTGCTGTATATGTGCTACTTCCACAACACTTGCGTTCTCTGAAGGTGTGCTTTGTTAATTATCTCATAGGTATGGGAATGTTTAATAAATCACATTTATAAATTACTTGTAAGGAAGCCTCAGTAACTTCAGTTTACTGCTTTGATGGCTTACAAGGCAGAAGGTCATCAAATGAAAAATACAGTTAAGATAACAAGGCAAAATAATTTGTTAGTTAAAATTCTGTCAATAGAGTTCATCTTCCCTATCTTTATATGTCTGCAAGTTAAACATTTAAATCTGAGCTGCTCTTCCTGATTAACTTTTATAATCGGTGGAGGAAAAACAGCAGCTCCATGGAATGCTTTTCTCAATCATTATGTTAGGCAATTCAGCTTTTTGTTCTGGTTCATCTCATTGCCTCTAAAGGTGTTTGGTTTGTGCCATTGTTGCAGCAGTGGTGCAAGATTAGGTAATGTCATTTCTTTCTGAGAATAGTTTGATGACAAAACACTCTGGCAGTTGCTGTAATGCGGTACTTAAGTTTGCATTTTAAGATTGTATCGGACCTAAAACTGAGAATTTTGGGGAACGAAGTTTTCCTAGTGATTCTTAGATTTCTTTTTCATTAAAGTATTCTAGAACAAGAAGTATAATAAGTTAATGAGTACATTTTTCCCCCCCTACTTTTAAAGATATAAACCAATACGCCGACGAGTAATTTGGCTGATTGGACAGTGGATTTCTGTAAAATTCAAATCAGACTTGAGACCTATGTTATATGAGGCGATTCATAACCTGCTTCAAGACCAGGACCTAGTGGTAAGTAATGTTTTGGATTACGTGTTTGTTCTGTAAACTCAGGTGACTTATAAATACCATACCTTGTGTAAACTTGATTGAGAATTTCATAACATCACACCTTAAAGTCTGTTGTGTCATGCAAAAAGTAATCTGTTGGGAAGTTGTAGGGGTGTTTAATTGTGAGCTGTTGAACAATAAGGTCAAAGACATGAAATGGGCCCTTAAGATGTTCACTAGGTGATGATGTCAGTGGGAAAGTGAATGGCAGTAGCAATGTTCTGGTTGTTGTAAGAAGAGGAAGTTCTGAAGTGTCTTGAGATAAACAACTCATAAACAAATTAATCCTTTGTGTAGATAAGACAGTGTTATTCTGTGACTAGTCCTGGCAGTATACAGTATTTAAGCATCAACACAGTTATCTGCTAGCAGAGTATGATAAATGGCATTGGTTGCTAAGCTGTTTGAGTACATTTCAGTGGTTTTAAACTACAATTTCACTTTACCAGCAGGTGAGGTTGAGTCGAGAAGCTGATTTTGTGATAGTTTCTTTTGTTTCTATTTTTAAATAAATAGACCTAGCAGCCAACAAATAAACTTAGCTAGTTTGTTAGTTAAATATTAGTAATTTGCAGTCATAACAGTTATTTCTGTGTTTCCAGACAGCTTTAGCCGAGCAAGGTGTGTTTTTGTGGCAATGTTGTGACTGTTTTCACTTAGTGCTTTGTGAACATCTAGCACGGAAGAACATGCTAACTTGTTGAGTTCATTTGATTCTGTGGGCTTTGGGTGACAGCAAGCTAATTAAACTCCTCCTTTTATTGCAAAAGTTTTTGTAACTGGCTGGATATTTTCTTGTTTAATTCTTTCTCGACCTTCATGAAAGTTTTACCAGAGTAGTTTCTCCAGGTGGCACTACTTCAGCAATGCCAAATAAACTGTAAAGGATACTAAAATGAAAGCAAATGAAAATCTTTGAGTTGAACTAACTACATTTTTTAGGGGATTACAGAACACATAGGATGATTCAATTGCTAAAACAGCAACTAATTTGATATTGTCAGATGTTATATTGATAATAAAAATGTTTAATGGATGTATATGTGATGCTTCTCAACTTTGTCTTTCAGGTCCGTATTGAGACAGCTACGACATTGAAGTTAAATATCCTTTTATTGGCAAAGATGTTTGATTAGTTCTTAATTCAGACTTACTGGAAAATAAACAATTTGAAAAGTACTACCTAATTCTTCACATTATAATTTTTGTGTATCCATGGTATATTTTCTTATTTGGCTCTCCCATCCATCTTCAATCTGTATTGTTTTTCCTTAATGGCTGTTTACCTGTAGATGACTTTGAGTTCAGAACTGACCAGTTCTTACCGGTAAGAGCACTTGTATTGCCGTAGTCTGATGAGCAGATAGATCCATAGAGGAAAGCAAGAAAAAAATATTTTCCAATTTAATTTTAAACCACACTATTTAGTAATCAGTGTGTGTGTGTATGTTTTGGGTTTGTTTTGTGTTGGTTTGATGTGGGGTTTTTTGCTGTTGGTTTTGTTGGTTGGTTTTTGTGTTTGTTTTTGTTTGTTGTTTTCCAGTTTTCATATGCCAAAATATGTAGACTCGAACTTCTGCTGTGAAGATTGCTAATGTGCAATATACAGGCAGACAATTCACAACCTTATAGTATTATGACTGTTACAACTTTTCTAGCATTGCATTTAGTTCTCTCTCCCTCTCTCTCTCTCTATATATATATAAAATATGCTACCAGGTGCTAACTTTCTTCATGCTAAGACAATATAAATGCTGTCTTTAACAAATACGTCTCCACACCAGTGTGAATTTCCAGTATGCCTGTTCATGCAGTGCTTTCCAACATGCTGTTTCACACAAATATTAAACATAACTGTGGTTAAAATAGCACCTTAAAAACATGGACTTTCTTGGTCTCCTATGTTTGTTTTCCTTACAGTGTTCATTACTGTTGTCATTAAGTAAACAATGAAATGTTAGCTATAAATACAGCAAAGATTTATTTTGATGACTCAAATTTAGCAGGTGCTGCTTCTTATTTGATTGACTTCCACATTAATTGCAACTCTCTTGAGGAAAAAAAAACAAAACAAAACAAAACAACCAAAAATGTGGAGTGTATCTACAGTATAAACACTGGAGTTAAGTTGTCTATCGGTTCAATATATAAATTGTATGCACTAACCCACAAATTGGAAGACTGTACCTTTACTTTGGCACTTTATCTGTGAAGTCGCGATTACATTTACCAAAACGTGAAAATGGTATATATTCAAGCTGATCACATTTCAACTGTTATGTAAGAGCATATCTGAGGTTTTTTGTCTTGTTTAGGCAGTGATTGGCTAGTATGCCTTTTTCCAAATGAAAGAGTAACCTTTTCCAAGCTTTGTAACTGTCTTTCAAAGTTCATAGATGTCTTAGAGTTGTAACCACCCAGGAAAATCACCAATTCATGTCACCAATTGTATTTTTGATGGTCTAATCTGTAGTTGTTTATTTTTCTTTTAGTATCTGGAATCCATGTTTACACTGCTCTTTCAGCTACTTCAGGAAGTAACACAATGTGACACCAAAATGCATGTTCTTCACGTTCTGTCTTGTGTGATCGAAAGAGTCAATATGCAGGTATTTCTTTAATAGATTTCAGTGTTAGCTTTGTACTAGGAACACAGAGAAGAACTTGATGTTTTTGGCTTGTACGAAAATGGTAGAAAAATATCATCGATTAATGGACTGGTTATTGTAATGGTAGATGCCTGCATTGTTTGCCTTACTTGGTTCTCTTTTCGCTTTTCAGTTCTCTTTTTTGTAAAATGTTCTTGCTTAGTTACTGCTCCTAAATTTACTATTTACTTCTTGTATTGACTCATTGACTTCCACTGCTTATTTTATTTAATTTCTTGCAGTTTTCTTTTTTTTTAATTGTAATTTATTCTAATTGACTCACTTCTGAACTAGTATTTTATTAAATCTCACATATTAAAAGAAACATTATGGGGGAAAGAATGCTTCATGCTCCTAAGGAATGTGCAGTTAAATTTGTAATCTCTCATTGGCACCGGTAAAGATCACGATTGCCTATACAGCAGTCACTGCATGAAAAGTTTCAAGTTCACAGTATGAATCATCAGTACTTCCTTCTTAGTTTTAAAGTATATTCTTCACTTTAGACATCAGGAAATTGAAGATAGTTTTGCAGAATTAAAAAAATGAATTGTTGATTGCTTTTGTCTCAATTTTGTTTGCTTTTTTTTTTCACTATTGCTGTATTAAGGACAGAGATAATGCATGGGTTTTAGCTTGTCTCCTTTTTCTACAAGTAATCCTGTCTGAGAGCCAAATTAAGCTTTCCAGATTGTCCCTTGTAGGACAAGTTAGTATGACAGCAGATTTCCCTGCATTTTAGATCAGCTAGAGAAGCAGCAGAAGAAACAAGTTAAGAAAGAACCTTTGAGTCTGTTTAGGTTAATTCCTAATTAAATAGTTTAGAAGACAAATAGATTAACCTTTTAGTATTGTAGAGCATTACAGAAGAAATTTAGGTTGGGATGAACCTCTGGAGGTTATGTAGTGCACCGCCTGTTCAAAACATGGGTAACTTCAGAGGTTGTTCAGCATTATTTTACTTTTACTGGGACTGTTTCTGGTGGTCTTAAAGGATGACATTATTTAGTAATCGTATCTAATTGAAGAATATATTAATATGAAAATGTTTCTGATTATCAAAATAAATATATTCTGTGTTCCATTTTACCACTTCAGCCTGATCACAATGCACCATAACACAAATGTTACCATAAGTAATATGTTCTTTTCAAACCATTGTGCAGTCAGAAGTTACTTCAGACACAGAGTATGGAATATGCTGTTTTAGGAAGAGGAAAGTGGGGTAAATTAAACCAAACTGTAACTTTACTGTGACAACAGCAGCTTTTAAATATTTCAAACATTATGCTTGGGATAAATTAATGTCCTGTTTCACACATTAATAAACTAATTTATGTTCTGAACTTCAGATCCGACCGTATGTAGGCTGTTTGGTTCAGTATTTACCACTTCTTTGGAAACAAAGTGAGGAGCACAATATGCTACGATGTGCCATTCTAACCACCCTAATCCATCTCGTCCAGGTAAGGTACCAGAATCACATAAATGTTGTCAGTATCTCCTACAGTTCTATCTCAGACATGCATACATGTTCTCTGTGTATATGTATGTATATATGTGTAAATATAAGTAAAATTAGGGTATATTTTGGTTTTATAGGCTATTTCTAAATGTTTTTCAGTCTTACTGTAAAGCCATGGGTCTCTTACAATGGAGATAAACATGGCTAATTTTAAGCACTTTCGTTTTCAGAGCCTTGTTCAGTACTTCTTTAGACAGATTTGCTTGTATTCTGCAGGGTTTTGGATTTGTAATCTTGAAACTGAACCTCATATAGAGACTTTGTAATCTATGTGAAAGAGCTTGTTCTGGCTTCCTGTGTTTTCCAGCCAGAATTAGGAGTGTCAGTCTCTCCTTGTAATTGTTGTGCATGGTTCAGACTTGATTCTGCAGTGTAGGCGCATCTGTTGCCCTGTTGCTTTCCGTTCAGCATCCAGGGATGTGGAATTTCTATTTTGCTTGCAAACTTTCTGTGAAGATGAGCCATTTTTAATCATAGCCCAAGACAGGGGCCACCACAACATGTTTCACTTTGCCAGTTCTTTAAATTTGCATTTTAATTCAGATTAGCATCAAGTGTTTTGTGTTTAAATCATAACCCTTAGGTTTAATGTCTCTCAAAGGTTTTGTTAGCATTGACTAGTCATCTTGTTTATTTAGAATTCCAACCGTTTTACTTTTTTTTTAGCACTACCTTTCTACTGCATAATCTGATACCTATTATGTCCTTTTACAATGATTTCTGCAACATTTTTGTATAGCATATGGGAAAAAATACTTTATTTCATCCCTTCTTAATTTTGCTAGCTTTTCTGATGTTCTTTTCTGCTTTGTTCATGTTATATAAAACAGATAATAGTAGCTCTGAGCTGCCTGCTTTGTTATGTAATTGACTTTTATCACATCCTGCTATTTGTAATTCAGTCTCATTGGGTTTTTCTTCCTTCTTTTGAGAATTTATCTGTGCTCATAATTTTCTTTTTAGGTATACTTGAATATCTCCTCTTTTTAATATCCGTTTCAAAGTGGAATGGTCAGAACTATTACAAGGTCTGCGAGGCAGGGACTACCATCACCTTAACTTTGTGACTGTGGCTTCTAAGTGCAATAAGTGATAGTAATACTGAGAATACAGGTGAACATAGTGATTCTCAGACCATTGTTTTTCTGTAGATTTTTGTAGATTTTTTTTTTTTTTTATATCTGTGTGCTCTAGGGAACTTTTCCAAATCTATTGCTTGTATTTATCAACGTTTCAGCTGCCCATAGTTGTTTATAAATAAAAGTTAAGTTTGTTTAATAACTTAATTTAGGTAAAAGCTAAGTTTGTTTAGTTCACTTAGTGTTTTACAGTTCTCAAAACTGAAGAAATCTGGATAACTTTTGGTCCCACGTTTTGCCATGTAACATTAATAATGATGTTGATGTCATGAATTTATTTGTTTGTCACAACTGAGTGGCTTCAGATAATGTGATTTGGCAGTAGTCTAGATTACACACCCACTGCAGATCGAAGGTTTAGATTGTGGTGTTTGATAGCACTCAATCATCAGTTAATTAACAAGGTGATTCAACAAAATTTGTTCTTGCCAAACAGTGACTTAGTTAAAGGTTCAGAAATGACAAGGTTCACTCTCTTGCTATGTGGAAAGAGTCCCTTGGGGAAAAGCCTCACCTTTTAGTATATCTGAAAAGTAGGACCAGCAAAGATCAAGAGAAGAGCTCCTAGGACATAGGGCAGTGTTCATACAGGAGCTGACTGAATATGCAGGCAATCTTGAACTTGCGGAAACACATTACTAAGAGACTAGTATTATAGAAACTAACAGCGGAGAGAAAGTGGAAGGGGAATGACTAGATATTACAACTACAGGGAAAATTTGGGTGCTTTTGAAAGTGGAGTTAGTTCAACAGAGGCAAAATATGTTTTCACTATAAACAAATTGTGGCTTCTGTGGAGGCCACAAGTACAGGTGGACACAAATGAGACAAATTTATGGAATGTTCTTTTTCTTTTAAGACAAGTTTATTTAAATCAATAAGTTCACAAAGCAGCCTTAACTTAGAAACATCAAATTCTTCTAAATTTAACAGTTTCCAGATACAGTAATTATGTAAAAGCAGCATTCAACTAGCATCAGTTCTCTTAAGTAGTAATATTACAAAATAGGCAGTAGTTCCCAATTTAAGAATTCCATTCCTTTCAGGATTAGTTTTAATTTACTATTAGGTTTGCCAGTAGTTATGTTTAGCTTATTTTTTAAAATTAGGTTTCCTTATTAAATGACTGCTGAAGAAAATCTTTACTCTGCATTCTTGGGAAGACATCTTTGTGTATGGCTTATGGATCGTTTAAACAATAAGTCACTCCCATCATTCTGTGAATCTTTCTGTAGCAATGAAAACAAACCCTTCTCCTAGTTCTTAGAATATGTCAAAAGATTTAGTGTGTGTTAAGGTACAAAGAGTAAGTCTCTTCTTGATCTTTAAAACATTTTATTCAGCATTTAATCATTTAGTATTTCTTAGAACTGTGACTTTTCCCAGAAAGTGAATGACCAGTGAATGTTTGTAGGAATGTATATTGTTTCTCATTTTTTTTCTTGCAGACCACTGATAAGCTGCTTGTTTTCAAGTAACTTACATAGATTTCTCAAGACATGTTGAGAAGAAAGCTCAGGAGTATGAGGCTTTTATGTTGTTGTATGAAATGGATGCCAGTTCAAACTTTGATTTCTTGAATGCATGTTTACAGTATGCAAATCGAACAGCATCACAGATATTTTTCAGTGCTATTCTTGAAATGCTTGATTTTGAGGTTTTTGAAGTATTTTACTTTTTTTTTGTACTTTCTTAGGGACTGGGAGCCGACAGCGAAAATCTCTATCCTTTTCTGCTTCCAGTTATTCAGCTAAGTACGGATGTTTCTCAGCCTCCACATGTCTATCTTCTGGAGGATGGTTTAGAGTTGTGGTAAGAATGTTCTTTATCAGTTTCTAATTTTTAAAATATTATTTTTGTATCCGCAGAAGAAAAAGAATATATATATATTTTAAAAGCCTTGACTATATTAAGAATTTATATGTTCTTGTTATCTTATTTTGACATCATCTATGTCATACCTTTTCTCAGAAGAGATGAGGTTAGGAAGTTAATAAAAGAAACAAAAATAACAAAGTAATCCATTTTCAGGCAGTTGATAGTGAAATACAGTTCAGTTGTGATAATAAACAGCAAGAAAAAAAGTCAACTTGCTATGATATGTATGGTAAACTAACAATTTGACATGTTTGACTTTAGGAGCACAATGACCTAATAATTCTCAGAGCTGGTTGCTGGAAGAGATGCCAAGTTTACAAGGATAAAATGTAAAAGTTATCTTCCAGATCTCACACTATTTGGTGACTGAACATAAAACAAGAAGGGCCAAACTGTATGTGACTGAACATAAAACAACATCAGTTTGCTGAGCATGATTTGTTTGTTTCTGGTGCAGGTGGCACTCTAGGAGGAGGAAACTGTTACCTGAACTGAATCCAGCATGTCTCTTTCCTGCAAAATAGGAATATATTGAATTTGTCTCAGGATATCGTGAGGGGTTCTTTTGATCTAAATTCTAGATGCACATTTGAATTACAAATACTTAACCTACAAATGATCTGTTCTGTGTGCAGCAAAACTAAGATTTATAATGCTGTTGGTCGTGGGGCAGCAAGTCAAAGTGCAAGTTCTTCATAAAATTTAAGACAGGGTCCTTTTTAATATATCAGTTCAGAACTTTTATATCTTCTTAATAATACCTATCTTGAGGTTGTTAACTCTGATACCTATGTGGAAGAATGATATTTTAAGATGTTCTAGAGCATCAGAGGAATCTGGATGGAGCTGGCAGAGACAGTTGGGCCTCTAATGACTTCTTGAATCAAGAACAGGAGAACAGTTAAGAAACTCTACATAGTCAGAAATATTATTTAAGTGATGTAATCCCACACCTGGGACAAACTGGAATGTGTTGCCGTGCCTTTAAGTCTGAATTTAATTTATAACTTCTGTTTTCAAACCTTGGGAACTTTAAATTGATGCAAACATTGATCTACATATGGTTCTATGGTATTATATCAATGCATCATTTCAGACCTCAAAGAAAAAAGTAAAGGTTTGAGCTGGTTTCCACCACAGCTGCTGCTTTCAGCTGTAGAGTACTGTACGCACTGTCCTTACACCATTAATATTCCTCTCTACCCACCTTCTTTTCAGTTCCCCAGTTGGGTACCTAGACATTTTCACTACTGCATTTTGGAGGTTACATTGTCTTTATAAAAAGGCAGTACCATGTTTTTTTTTTTACCTTAGCAAGATCCATGCCTCTATCAGTGGATGTGTTGCAAGGACCACTGCTGCATTTGAAACATGCTTCAAGTAATTCTTAATGCATTATTTAAAGGTCATAGAATCACAGAATCCCTTGGTTGGAAAGGACCTGTAAGATCAAGTCCAACCATGCCTAACTACTGATAAACCATGTCCCTAAGCACCTCATCTACCCGTCTTCTAAATACCTCCAGGGATGGTGGCTCAAGCATTACCCTGGGCAGCCTGTTCCAATGCTTGACAACCTTTTCAGTGAAGAAAGAAATTTTTCATAATATCCAATCTAAACCTCCTCTGGTGCAACTTGAGGCCATTTCCTCTTGTCCTATCACTTGTTATTTGGGAGAAGAGACCCGCACCCACCTCGCTACAACCTCCTCTCAGGCAGCTGTAGAGAGCGATAAGGTCTCCCCTCAGCCTCCTTTTCTCCAGACTGAACCACCCTAGTTCCCTCAGGTGCTCCTCAGAGGATGTGTGCTCTAGACCCTTTCACCAGCTTCATTACTCTTCTGTAGACGTGCTCCAGCACCTGACTGTCTTTTCTACACTGCAGTACCCAAAACTGAACCCAGCACTTAAGGTGCGGCCTCAGCAATGCCAAGTACAGTGGGAGAATCACTTCTCTAGTCCTGCTTGATATACTATTCCTGATGCTGGCCAGGATGCTGTTGGCCACCTTGGCCACCTGGGCACACTGCTGGCTTATGTTCAGCCGGCTGTCGACCAGCACCCCCAGGTCCTTTTCAGCCAGGCAGCTCCCCAGCCACTCCTCCCCCAGCCTGTAGTGCTGCCTGGGGTTGTTGTGACGCAAGTGCAGGACCCAGCACTTGGCTTGTTGAATCCCATACACTTGGCCTCAGCCCATCGATCCAGCCTGTCCAAGTCCCTCTGAGGAGTCTTCCTACCCTCAGACTTACTGAGGGTGCCCACGATCCCCTCGTCCTGATCACTGATAATGATATTAAACAGAAATGGCCCCAGTACTTGAGCCCTGGGGTCATATAGGTGGTTACTAGAAGTTAGTGTTTTACATCTCTCAAAATAGTTGCTTGATATTATTCATAAATCATCTAAAATACTCTGCTTAATCTATTCTTAGGTTAGTGACATTGGAGAATAGCCCATGTCTTACACCTGAGCTCCTGAGAATATTTCAGAACATGTCAGCCCTTCTTGGTAAGTCTTTTAATTAGTAAAATGAAATTTCAAGGGGTTTTTTTCTACTACTTGTGTTGTTCATGCATTAAGTAATGCTGCTGTGGCTAACTAAGAGGGCTTGTGAAATTTTAACTATTAAAAAACGAAGAACGGGTTTTTATTGTCTGACTTTCCTATCTTTAATATTTATTATCTACTTAGCTAGTTCTCTTTTTTAATAAATTGACGCTGCTTTGTACCCAAATATAAGACAAATTTCAGTTTATCATTTCAGAGGTTTTTCTTAAGATGACCCTGAATTTTAGCACCAAATGTGCTGATTCTGGGTAATATTTATTATTTAGAGCTCTTGCCTGTTCTGTTGTCAACCAAAATGATGATTTCTAGTCTGAGTAACTGAAGTTTCAATTACTAAGTTTTATGCAGTAAATAATGATGTAGGATGGTTTCAAACTACCTAAATATGTCTAAGTGTATTGATCAAGCAGCACTGAAATTTAAAAGCAGTAGTTTTGCCTGTGTTGTTGACAGAATATAAACTTATTAATAAGGATTAAGATTCAGTGATTAGGAAATACTGATATTTGGGGTACTTTTGATTTGTAGTTAAAGGGAGTATAAAAATTTTATGCTGTAATTAGAATCATAGAATGTTTTGGGTTGGAAGGGACCGCTAGCGGTCATCTAGTCCAACCCCCCTGCAGTGAGCAGGGACACCATTACCCAGAGCAGGTTGCTCAGAGCCCCATCCAACCTGGGCTTGAATGTTTCCAGGGATGGGGCCTCCACCATCTCTCTGGGCAACCCGTTCCAGTGCTTCACCACCCTCATTGTAAAGAATTTTCTCCTTACATCTAATCTAAACCTACCCTGTTTCAGCTTGAAACCATCACCCCTTGTCCTGTCACCATTGTCCCTACTGAAAAGATTCTCCCCCTCTTTCCTATAGGCCCCCTTTAAGTACTGGAAGGCCGCAATCAGGTCTCCCCACAGCCTTCTCAAATTATGTAAATATGTTTTTGTTTAATGAAATCTTTAGCTGTGCTTTTGTAGGTTGTGGAGCTAATACAGAAAATGGATGGGTTTTTTTTAGAGGAATGTGTTTATAACATTACAGAGGTAACCTTTTGATTGATTTTTGTTTTTAGCACTTATTATTTTACTCTAAAAGTCAGTAGAAAGTTTCCTCATGGTGGGTAGGTGAAAGATCATACCTTCTGTTATTTGTCTGTGTATACTAGATCTCTAATGACAAACTACTCAGGAAAGTAGTATTTTGTAGAGGTTTTAGTATTTAGTTCCAGAGCTACCTCTTAGGGTCTGTAGCTGCCAGATACTTACTGTTTGTCTTCATTTATATCTACACACTGTCCTGGTTATGTCTGAGAGTAAATTTTATTCCTAGCAGCTGGTACAGTGCTGTGTTTTGGATTTAGTATAAGAATAATGTTGATAACCCAGTGGTGGTTTTGGTTGTTGCTAAGTAGTTGTAATGCTTATACTACATCATGGACTTTCAGCTTCCCCTGCTCTGCCAGCGAGGAGGGGCACAAGAAGCTGGGATGAGGCACAGCCAGGACAGCTGGCCCGGACTGGCCAAAGGGACATTCCATGCTGTATGGCGTCATGCTCAGTATATAAACTGGAGTTGGCCAGGGGGCGGGAATCGCTTCTTGGGGACAGGCTATTGATCAGCAAGTGGTGACCAGCTATTACATTGTGCATCACTTGTTTTTTGTGTATTCCTTTATCAAGGATATTACTATTTGTTCTTCCTTTGCTGTCCTTTTAAACTGTTTCTATCTTAACCCATGAGGGTTTTTTTCCCCAGTTCTCTCCTGTATCCCAGCTGGGGGGAGAAGGGGAGGCGAGCAAGTGGCTGTGTGGTGCTTAGTTGTCAGCTGGGGCTAAACTGCAACCAACCTACCCTTCCTCCTTCTTGTTCCACGTCAGTAGTAGACAGTATCTGCTACAGGAAGTTTGCACTATGCCAATGGTTGGGATTTTCATAGTTGTGTCGCACTGCCGATATGCTTAAGTTAAATTCAGAAATACTCTATTTCTGGCTTGTTTACATTTGCTATTGCTAATTTCTCCACACCCTGTCCTCCTTAATCCTCATGTGATACTTTCCAGGGTAGAGATGAGTATGAAATCCAGTTGGTGGCTGGTCACAAGTGGAGTTACCAGGGCTCAAGTATTGGGGCCGCTCCTGTTTAATATCGAATGATCTGGCTGAAGAATAAAATATATCTTACCTTAATTGTTTTCCATGGCTTGAACAGGTGTAAACTCTCCTGGATCAAACACTGGCTGGATGGCCGGGCCCCAGAGAGTGGTGGTGAATGGAATCAAATCTAGTTGGTGGCCGGTCACAAGCAGAGTTCCCCAGGGCTCAGTATTGGTGCCACACCTGTTTAATATCTTTACTGTTGATCTGGATAAGAGGATTGAAAGCAACCTCAGTAAGTTTGCAGACAACACAAAGTTGGGTGGGAGTGTTGATCTGCTGGAGGGTAGGAAGGGGCTACAGAGGGACCTGGACAGGCTGAATTGATGGGCTGAGGCCAAGTGTATGAGATTCAACAAGCCAAGTGCTGGGTCCTGCAGTTGGGTTGCAACAACCCCAGGTAATGCTACAGACTTAGGGAGCAGTGGCTGGGAAGCTGCCTGGCTGAAAAGGACCCGGGGGTGTTGGTTGACAGCCGGCTGAACATGAGCCAGCAGTGTGGCCACAAAGGCCGATGGCATCCTGGCCTGCATAAGCAATACTCTAACCAGCTGGACTAGGGAAGTGACCATCCTCCTGTACTGGGCACTGGTGAGGCCACATGTTAAGTGCTGGGTTCAGTTTTGGGCAACACAGTGTAGGAAAGACAGTCAGGTGCTGGAGCATGTCTAAAGAAGAGTAATGAAGCTGGTGAAAGGGTCTAGAGCACACATCCTCTGAGGAGCACCTGAGGGAACTGGGGTGGTTCAGTCTGGAGAAAAGGAGGCTGAGGGGAGACCTTATCGCTCTCTACAGCTGCCTGAGAGGAGGTTGTAGCGAGGTGGGTGTGGGTCTCTTCTCCCAAGTAACAGGTGAGAGGACAAGAAGAAATGGCCTCAAGTTACACCAGGGGAGGTTTAGATTGGACATTAGGAAACATTTCTTCACAGAAATGGTTGTCAGGCACTGGAACAGGCTGCCCAGGGAGGCAGTTGAGCCACCATCCCTGGAGGTATTTAGAAGACGGGTAGATGAGGTGCTTAGGGACATGGTTTATCAGTAGTTAGGCATGGTTGGACTTGATCTTAAAGGTCCTTTCCAACCAAGGGATTCTATGAATGGAAACCTTGGTGTACCCTCTAACAAAAGGTGAAGGTATTCAGGAATATTCTACACTTGCAATAATTTCCTTATTTTATGAATTAATCGCAGAGAATATAGTGATGCATGCTTTGGAAAAAATACACCCTCAAGAGAATCTTCCTTGCTCTGAAAAATGAAAGGTGTTGTATGATGCTAGTGGGCTAAGTAGTACACTTAAGCTAGGCAGGTTTTCCTTAAGGTGAGGCTTTGAACACACTTATGTCAAATGGTTTTCTTTATCAGGGATGCAGTGAGTGGCAAAACCACAGAAACTGATGTATAATAGTAGACCAACTTCCTCATAAAGACTTCTGGTACTACTTTACTTCCTGAGCATTTTTCTGAGAAACTTGTTTTCTGAGTGTCATGTCAGTCAAATTTTGATTACTGTAGGCCAAAATGGTGTGGATTTTGCCAGAAAGTGGACACTGATCTGGTATGCTCTTTGCCTGCAATTCCCTTACATCAGGAGAATCTAGCTGGACAGCCTCCACTGACACAGCTGTGCCAGTGTGATGTTGAAATAAAGCTTGAATCTTAAATTAGTGCTAGGCTTATTTTAAACTTGGTAATTATGAAAACAGTACAATACTGCCATCCAGTACCCCTCAGGTAGCTGCTTCATTCCTTGAGTGTGCTTGAAGAAGAGACACTTCACTTAAATCCAGTGCAACAGCACAGTTTAAGCTGCAGCCCCTTACAGAAGAAAGTGTATTGATCAATGATGATCAGCTGTGCAAGTTATCTGATTAACCATTCAGTCTTAGTTCTGTATTACAGTTTCTTCAGTATAAAAGTGGCAGTATTCACCTGAAGCTTCCAGCATTTAAGAACACACACTTACTATCTTTCTCACCACGGTGATGTAGCTCTCAAGACAAGGTGTTTTAACTGGGAAGTTTGCTGTTTTCAGTTGGACAAATGCAGAAATTCATTCAGATTTTGAGATCCTCAGATTTAAAGTTTCCAAACTGAAAAGTCCTGTGTGCCTTAACTGTCAGGCAAAACAGAAAATCTCCCTGATGGGTTCTCGTTTCAGTCTTATCAAGGTGGAAGCCAAAGGGCTAATGTGGCTAGGGGAAGTTCTGAGTAGACGACTGCCTTGTTTGTATCTTTGGGAGCAGGGTGGAGAACTAGCAACAAGGTGCTCCAGAAAATTATTTTGTTGCAAATACAGTGTAAGGAATATGAACCTCCTGACCTCTACTTTCTGAATTTATTGTTACTCAATGGAATAGTTCTGATATATGTGGTTGAACTATAAGAACTGGAAGGGAGAGGAGGAGTTCGTATGTGAGGTTTTGGGATGTTAGAAGTGCGTAGCCGACCCTGTCTTGCTTAAGAGGAAGAAACAGATGGGGGAAGAATTCAGTAAACTGGGGAGGGAGAGAAGACATTTTGTCTTCTTCATGGCCAGATTATAGCATTTTTAATCTTGCATAAATGTTACCTTTTAAAAGGTATCCGTATACAATAATAGGGGACAAACTTCTGTGGGAATTGAACAGTATAACTAAATAGATACAGTGTAGCTTTCATTAACTCAGACTCAAAGGGACTGTGGAAAATAATGTTGACAACCATTTATATAAAAGTAGTTTGGTTTGGTTATGTCAGTTATGTCTAAGGAGGCACAGACAATAGGCTGGGTTTTCTGCTATTCAGGTTGTTGGTTATTCAGTGTGTTGTAGCTGTTGCTCTGTGTTAATTGACTTTGTGGGCAAGGTACTGTGGGACTTGATTGTGAATGTATGCAATATTTTTTCAGAAAATTCAGTAGGTGTTCAGTGATTGATTGCTGGTTCTGATTTAGGACCCTTAAGAGCTCTTTGAGCATCTAGTGTTTCCCATTGGATTTGGGAGTTTAGCTTAACCATCAAAATACGAGAGCTGATTTATGATTTCTGTGTTACAACGGTACATTTTCTTGAAGAGAGTGGTACAAAACTGGATGAGATATACCATGCACAAATTATGGCTGGTATTTTTTGAAGTGTGCTGTGGATATCACTTACTAGAAAGGTATTCCTGTTGTTTTTTTCCTATTGGTGAATGTATGTTTAGATGACTGCAAATGAATATATCGTCTTGTTGCACAACTTCTTTTAAGTGCTCTTAAGATACTTGCCAAGACTATGTACTGCACAAGCATTTGCTTGTCTGTCATTGCTTCCTGGCCCACCAGTAAGATTTCAGAAACCTGAACTTTGAAGGCCTCTATGCTGCCTTCTCTCATGCTTTCTCTGCAGGAGCCAATCGTCTTATTGACAGGAATATCCCTCCAGCTTGCTTTGACTTTCATTTCCAGCTGAAATTTACAGCCCAGAGAAGTAATTGCTTGCCATTGGTTCTCCTGCATCTTTTAGATTCTTTAAAAACATTGGCAAGCAATTCCAATGTGTGATGCATAAAAAATGGTTTGAGATTTAGTTACATTTTTTTAGTGATTTATTCATTCACACTAGGTTTTTCATTATTTGAACTTGCCTTTGTCATGACCATGTCACAGGCCTGTAGCATATATCACCATAGGTGTATGTCAGTGCAGTGAGATCACTTAAACAGTCAACTAAAAGGGGAAAAACATAGAAATGTTTTTTTTTCTTTTTTAACTAGCCTAAAAGTAATATGTAGCTGTTCTTTTCCAGATACATTTGTCCTTCTGAAAACACATTTTCACATCCATTTCAGGATACTACTCCTGTTGGAAATGGATATCAGAGTTGTACAAATCAATTAGATTTGCCTTTTAAAGTAATCAATGCTGTCCTTAAATCTTAATGATACAGGAGGAGAATGTTGCATTTGATAGGAAGGCTTGGTTTCACTTGTATAACTGACCTTCCTTCAAAGATTGTGGTGCTATCACTGACATGCAATAATTGTTCACAGCATAATTGTCACACTTAGTTTTCATATCAGCACTGCTGCTAATGTTTAAATTCTATTGAAATATTATTGCCCTGAAGAGGGGCTGCAGAGGATCCTTAATACGTCTCTTAGTGCAGCAGATTGAATAATGTGGGCCAGAGGAATATACAAATTCTTGGAGGATGGATGCATTTCTGTACTGAAACTGCTTAAAGTGACAGCTGAATCTGATACAATTTTAGGTTGGGAATATGGTCAAAATCAAGACATACCTATTTCAAGAAGCATCAAGTTTAATGTGCCTGTGCTGTACTTGTAAAGGTGATGGCAAAAAAGTTACAGAACTGGAATAATTCCTCTGATCCCCAGCAAAACCCAGAGGAGTGCATTAATTAATTCAGAAAAAGATATGTTTGATTCAGGAAATCATGGCAAGAGAACTGATGCTCGATTGTTTTTTAAATGTAATCAGTTGAAGGTGATATTTTTCTGGACAAATGCTTTTACTAAACATTGAACTTTATGCACAGGTGAGTGACTGAAATTGTGTCGTTTCCATGACATCTGTCTTAACAGGTTTTTCTTTTTGGCCTGAATTAACTAACTTGCAATTTTGCTACTTGTACTTTATTACCTTTCTATCAGTTATCACAGCATCACAGAATGGAAAGTTATGGAAAGCTTGGTAGTATTTCATGTTTACATGACCATTTCTTTGCAGTTTGTCTACTGCATCAGTATCTGAAACTTAAAATACAGTTGTATCTAGTAAGGAAAAAAAAAAACAAAAACCCCAACAAACAAACCTGCAGACATCTAAGAAGAATGCAGTATCTCCAGGAAATGTGTAACACCAGTAATATGCTAAAGCTAATTTATCGATGTATTGGAATCTTTTGATGCGGGCACTGGTAAGCATTATTAGGTGTAAGCCACACATAAGCCATGGAAGACGCACCAGGTCTTAGCCAGCTGCTGATGTTTGTTTAATTTGATAAGGAATTTTATGTAAAATTTTTATATAAAAGTATTTTCCTGTTGGCTCTCCATGATGATTTTATTGGAATATTAATTAAAGGTGGTGGAGAAGTCCACTTGTTTTACCAAGAATAATCTGTCTTTCAAACTAGGTTTTAAGAAAATTTAGCAAGCCCTTGGAGGTTTATTGGTCTTTTTGTTTTCAGAGAACAAGGGCTCTTGGCTTTCTGCACTAGTACCAGCCTCCATGTGAAACTCTGAAACCTTTGGTTTTGTTATGAATTGTATTTATAGACGTTAAGGTCAGATTTCTTTTAAAAAACAGTCTTACAGGTACTGCCTGAGGACATGTCTTTGTTTCTCTCTTCAGACTGCTGCTGTATTCCATCTCTTGTGTATCTCTCCCTCTTAAATGGATATGCTTTCCTTACTAAAATACTCAAGTATGGCCTAAAGCTCAGTGCGTTTCACTCCAAAAGCTCAGTGCCATTCGATGTGGCAG
>KL271274.1:0-15822 GCA_000699545.1 Podiceps cristatus | reverse complement strand
GAGGGAAGTTGGCCTCAATCTGGAATTTTTCAGGGCTTTCTTTCAAGGAGAACAAGAAGTCGTGGATCACCTGGGAAAGAGGCAGAGAAGTAACTGCCAGCTGAGGGAGCAGTGACACAGCCAGACGGCACCCACAGCAGCTCCCGGGGCGGGAGGTTACCAAATTTGCACCATCACTGCATGGTAGACACGAGACAGCCATTTTCTTAGCATGCGTGAAACTGGACTTGTCACAGAGTACCCGGGGAGTCCAGACAGTTTCTGACTCTTCTTACGCTCTTATTAAACAGGGAGAAACAAGAGTCTCAGCTTTTCAGGAGACAAAAATTTCTTCCACCCCCCCTCTAATTCATCTTTGAGGCTGCTGGGACGAGGCCCCAAGACACCCTCCTTACCCAGAACAACTCCGCCTGCTAAGGCTCTCTGCAAAGGCCACCACCTGGCAAAGTCCAATGGAACCAAAGCTTTGCTGAGCCACCTGGAGAATCTCTTGACCCTCATTTACTCTGGGAAGCCCATCAGCTCTGCCCCAAGCTCACCGTCAATGACTGTGTGAAGTGGAATCGCCGCTCCACTCTGGAATCGTTAGGCAGCTTGAAAATAATCTTCACGCTCTCTGGGTCATCGGGATGCGGTTCGGGAGGGAGGCATTCCGACTTCCGTTCCTTCTCCTCCTGCAGCGTCTGCAAAGGAAGGAGAGAGCGGGAGCAATGGGCAGGCACTGAAGTGCCCTTTACGCTTGTCCCTTGCTGTGCAGCCGCGCCAGGAGGCTCACGCCCCGAGCAAGCCAAGCTGCTCCATCCAACAAGAAAGCCGGTGGGCGGGCACTGCTCCTACACAACACCACCCTCCATCAGGGCACAGCAGCCTCTCCAGCAGTCGGTTTACTCTCACCTGTCGCCGTCTCTCCTCTGCTAGTTTTTGCTGCTGCACTTCCTCCTCTTTCTTCTTCTTCCTCTCCCGTTCTTCCTTCTTCTTGCGCTCCTTTTCCTGGTCCGCACGCAAGGATGCCAGATACGCCTCGTCCTGCTGCTGCCTCAGAACTTGGGTTTGGTTCCTCTCTTCCCTGTAAACGCGAGCAGGGAGTGGTCAGGGCTAGCAGGCCCTAAAGCGAAGGCACGGCAGGCTGAGGGCAGACCCCAGGGTGCAGGTACAGCCTCAAACTCGTAGAAGCACACGCATCAGGTAACGCCTCATTTAGAGAGCCACGAGCTGCTAAAAGGCAAGCCAAGGCTCCAGTCCCTAGCACACAAACTGTTTCCCTAGGCTGCGTGGAAATGAACTGAACACAGGAGACTTCTCATCCGCTGAAGCTTGACAGAGTAGACCCAGCACGTAAGCAGAGCCCGGGATTTCTGCCTTGTACTTGAGGCTCTTCATGGGTTTATCTCCTTCAGGTAATTCCTTGCCCATTTCAGAAACCAGAGGCATCAAAATGTGCTCCTGGGCCCCACCCCCAGAGATGGTGGGGTCGAGGAGGGGCAGACAGAAGACCAGAAGGTGGCACAGCCTGCAAATCCCTAGAGTTGTCAGGGACTGGAGCTCATGTTTGCGAGGCGCCACCAGAAACTCAGTCAAAATTCAGGACAGCTGGCCCAGGCCGCAGCCCTCGCCCACTGACCGGCTGCGATGCCAGATTTCCTCCTGCCTGCAATGCCTCTGCTCCCACTTGGCTCCTGCTGGCTATCGTCCAAGCTCTACCTGCAAGGCTCCCGCATGCTAAGGGCATGCTCCCACTGCAGGGAACAGTAGTGCGCTCCCACACGCCTTTCAGTAGTGGGCCTGGGTGGGCAACACATCCAGCTCCCTGGCTCTAGGGTGGCCTGAATTTATGGACCAATGATTGCCCTGGGAAGAGGGGAGCCCATGGGCTGTGTTACAGCACAGGAGAGGCTGAGCCACCTGCCTACTTATGGTGTCTGGAGGGAGGAAGGGGGCAGAGCA
Organism: Podiceps cristatus; assembly: GCA_000699545.1. Lineage (NCBI taxonomy): Eukaryota > Metazoa > Chordata > Aves > Podicipediformes > Podicipedidae > Podiceps > Podiceps cristatus. The sequence continues at coordinate 13,878 of KL271274.1, read as the reverse complement.
GAGCCTGCCTCCACAAGGTCTGCATTACTGGAGCTCAGGTCCCATCATACCTTTCCAGGCGTTCGGACACCAGGTACGTCTGGTTGGCATCCATAATGAACATCAGTTGGTTAATGAGGTCATCAGCCTGGATGAGACCTTCTAGTCGCCCAACTACTGTCATTCTGCGATCCTTCAGCATAATCACGGCCAGGAATGGGTATGTGTTCTCTCGCAGAGCCTGGGAGACTGGGAAACAGGCACAAATATCACCATAACTGCCCCTTCCAGAAGGGTCAGCAAAGGGTACAGCAAAAGCTTTCCATCACCAGGGGTCTAGGAAAGCCCCTTCCACAGCCACTACCTCTCCCAAGGCAAAGGCCTCAGGCTCCATTTCATCAAACTAAACCCTATAAATTAGCAAAGGGAGGAAGTGGCTTGGAGCGTAGAGACTGAGGGGGGAAAAAACAAGCTTTCAAGTAACCAAGAAGGTTCTTTAATTCAAGCAGGAAGGAAGTAAATTGCTCTCAATGTCCATTCAGAATAGGACAAAAAGCCCTGGGTTTAAACTGCGGGAACAGAAACACAGGTCAAGCACAGGGAAACGCTCAGATAAATAAGGATGGCCAGACTCTGGAAGATACTGTCATGGGGAAGATGGCTGAGTGTCCATCCTGGACATTTCTGAAAAAAATCAGGTTGTCTCTGCCAGAAGTGGGGAATGGAACAGATCAAGGGCTTTTCAGTTACTGTTCACCTACGGCTGCTGACCATCTCCACCTTAAAACCTGCATGGCACATCATGCAACCTGGAGCCATCATTGCCAGTGGAGCCCAACAAACTAAATCAGAGCACCCCGTGGATTAAATGAAAGGCCACAATCCCTTCCAGCTCTGCTTTCTGGGCTGTGATGCCAAAGCACTGCAGCAATGAAACAGAAGAAAGCCATTCTTTCAAGGTGTCGGCAGCTGGTAGCTGAACTACGAAGCCAAGAATGACCCAGATTTAGTACCAGAACTCCTGGCCTCTCCTGCCATGAAATGGGAAGGGTCAGAAGCGATACAGAAGACACAAACAGAACTTTAGGAAAAGGCTCCATCTGTAGCAAAACCCTACCAAAATGCTGGCAGGCCAGGTATGAACAGTTCTGGAAAGACAGTACAAACCCACCCCACTGTGGACTTTCAAGGAGACAGAGAGACTGGGTGTGGAATAAAGATGACGGGTCTCAGAAAGGGAAAGAATGCACTTAACCAGTCACTCCTGCCCTCAGGCGTAACATGAGCCAGCGTTAAGGGCACAGCTGGTTGGGTACTTGTTTCTGCACTCAGTTTAATCCTCAGCACACACCCACCAACTCCCATTAACAAGGCACCGAAAGCAGTGTAAATGACCGCAGCTATGAGCATGCGGCTTGGACTGCCCAAAACCACACAGAGCAGTGGAGGTGAAGAGCAGAAGGTATTTCCCTGGCACCCAAACAGGCCCCCTGAGATACGTCACAGAAACCAACACATATTGCCCCATGCAATCCTGAAACCTGCATGCTTGCACAAAAACCAGTGTGTTTCACACGCGTAAATTTGTCAGAGCATCTGGCCTGTTCCAGAGACAGGAGGGGACCCGTAAACCCCAGGAGGGACACACTCACCTCTGTATCCCTCTGGTTTATTGGTTGAGCAAGCCCAGAAGAGCATTCTCGTGTTTATGAGGGTGATCACCTCAGGTACGCACAGTGTATTGCTAAGGGATGAGAAGAGATCGTGTGAATGAAGCTGCATTTAAAGTCCAAAGATAACTATTTGGAAAACTCTCCTACCTACCGGCAGAATTCATCTGTGTCTTGGTGGTCATCTCCATGAAGATAAACCAACAGGAAGCGCAGCTCCCGCTTGGCATCATTCAGTGCCTTGGCATAAGAGCAGAGGAGGTAAAGTTACACAGACTCTAGGCAAGGGGAAAGTGGCACCCACAAGACTTGCGTGACACCGCCCTGCAACATTTACCCAAGCCATTACTCTGCCACCAGCGTGGTTTTAACGAAGCAGCAGTGGAGGATGAACCTGTCAGACCTTCTGACTAAACCCTCATTTAAGGGGGATACAAGTGGTCTTTCACACTCCTTCAGGATGTGGCTCTGGAGAATGCTGAACTCCGAGCAAAGGCAACTGCACATTCTGACCCCCCCCCGCCAGACTCGGCCAGCAGCGAAGCCCTCCTTCATCCCTCACATGCATGGCAGCTGAGGCTGAGCTCTCCACTCCAGCCTGCACAGGGGACAATCTTCAGACCACATCAAACTCAATGCTGCAGGCCTCAAGAAAACAAACCCCAACAACAAAAAACTATTCTGCATCTACAGTCTCTGAATTCCACCCACCAAGAGCATTTCTTAACAAGACCACAGGATAAGTGCACAATAGGCTCCCTGTTTTACTGGCCCTGAGTTTTGGTAGCCTAACCATTCCACGGTTATTTAAGTTTGGATTCCAGGCAAGGCAGAGGGGCCTAGAAGAGCTGCGGAGGCAGGGAGCTCCATCGCTGGGCAGCGTGGAGCAGATACAGACTCCACATTCTTCTCTGGCAGTCAGGAAGCAGTGCTGATCCAACGGTGGGCTGGGACACGTTGGAGGAGGCCCTTCCCTTGGCTAGGCTGAGAGAAGCTGCAGCACCCATGGGGACGTCCCCTCTTTTACAGAGGGCACCACCAGCCCAGATCTAACATACGGAACTCTCACCTCTCAATTTCTTTAGGGGCTCCCTCTCTCAATTTTGAGGTCCTACACCAAATTCTGGGGTTGCAGTGTAACGTAAGGCCAGGCAGTCAATCCCAATTTGGTGAACAGAAGGACAGACTCTGGCATACCGCATCAGTTTATAACAACAAACGCAGGATTACAAAGAATAGCTGTTGGCTACAGAGCCATACAGACGGTTGAGGAACAGTCAGAGCAGCTTTGCTTTCCAACTTTGCAGGCTTGGCATGTCATCAAGCCTGGCAGACGCTGGTTTTCCAATACACTTGGTTCACTAGCTCTCCATTATCCTGTTAGAGAGTTTGGGGACAAACGCTGGGCTTTTAGATGAAAAGTGATTTTGCCATGTAGGCCCTGATACCGTCTGGAAAAATCCCCACTCTCCATCTCCCCAGAATCTATGCACCAGCATGTGACACTGACCTGGCTGTAAGTTCCCTGGTAGAAGACAGGGTGTATCCTCCCATATTTTTCCTCAAACATATGAATAAACGAAATAATGTCACCCACTGGGTCAGTGACCCGACTACGAGGATCAGGGCGTATAAAACGCAGAGCAAACCTAGGAAGGAAGCAAAGGACACTGGAAATTCAGCTTACTGACTGTCTGAAGAACAGGTTTTCTTTTCCACATAGTCACCGGTATTCATAAGGAGGAAAAAAGTCACAGCTGAGACCCTTGAACATTTATAACCACAACCTAAACTGCCACCTGCTCCAAACTGATACCACTGCTACAGAAACCCCCTCATCAAATATTATCTTATGCCTGGCATCAGCAAGTATCTGAATTCTGTGATTAACAGTTTCTACTTCCTCTGAAGCATCAGGCATAAGCCACACCAGCAGCACAAGGTTTGAGGAATTTAGTCAAAGAGGCTGTTAAAAGCCACACAGTTTTGTCCAGATAACTTTGAAAACTGCATTTCTGCTATTCCAAGGCTAACAATTCCGGAGTGCAAAGAGCTTCAGAAAGAGAACACTACACTAGGAGTCCAGTGAAGAGAGAAGAAACAGTCATTCCTCTGAGGCTGAAAAAGCTTAACTGCAAGGCAGATACCAGCCTTGTTTAGTTCTACTGATGTGTAGAAGTTAAAAGACTCTGGAAAAGTTCAGTGTAAGGGGGAGAAAAAAACGTAATACAACAGGGGAAACTGCCAAAACAATGCACATGGCAGGACTGCTGGGTATTTATCGCCTTTCAACATTCCATTTTCTCTCTATCAATGCTGTAAGGAGGCAAAATGAACTAGCCCTTTGGGGCAGTAAAGGGACAAGAGGCAACAGGCACCAAAGGGGAAAAAGCAGAGGTGTTTACAGTTTGGGTTTTGCCAAGTAACATATGGGGATTAGGGCAGGTTAACCTGCAGCGCAGCCCAGCCCAATGGGACATGGCTCTGATCGAGTAGTTTGACCAAGAATACTGGGCTGTTTGACACTGTTTTGCATCCCCTTTGCATGGCACTCAAACTGTAAAGCTGCGTGGAGTTAGAACTCTAATTAAATATTTCATTTACAGAGACGCAAAATACTCCTTTTCTCTGCAATAGGATTTATTTCTTACTCAACAGTGTAGGAACTTTAAAAGGCTACAGATAAAGCCAGTTAAACAAATAAAGGGAAAATCTGCCATTAGACTTAAAGATCCAAGTGACCAAGGTACAGCCAATCCTAAACTGGAGTGTGCCCTGATGCAGTCAATACACGAATCAGCACAAAAAAGTACTTACCTAAAGATATCAAGTAATGTGTAATAGGTAAATCGGAATGGAAGCATTATGAAGTAGTAACCCCATCCTAACAGGCCCTGCAATTACAAACAAAGAATTAGAACAGTCTCCACCCCAGGAACAGGCCTGCTAAAGGGTCCACCAGCATCAAGCACAGGTGCACATGGGAGCATCAGTGTTCTAACCACTGCAAAAAAAAGCTCAACAATATTTCATGGCTTCGGACACGTCAAATCAAATTTAAGCGACTAAGATGGTTCATTCAGAATTCACCGTGACATGTCTGAAAACTGGCATCACTGAGTATTCAAGCAGCAATGCTTTTGCTGTGATAATTTTCTTAAGGGTACAAAGGGATTAACAGCACTGAGTCATTCAGGTGCTCATGCAAATTTGTGAAACATTAATTCAAGTAATTGATAATGTATTCAAATTAATATACATTTTAGGGGGGCCCTTGAAAACAGAAGAAAATATTATCACTCTGCCATAAGGAGGGGACAGTCCTTTGTTCCAACTGAACTCATGAAAAAGCTTTACTATGCCACAGCAATATTTCTATGACACAAAGAAAGTCATCTCATACTGTGATTCACACCACAAAAAAAAAATATCCACAGCAGTGAGAGGCCGAATGGATAGCTCTACTTTTGTTTTCAGAAGATAAAATATTTAGAAAGCAGCTAAAGGCATACAAAGAAAACAATTTCTTTCCCTGCTTGCAAGTTCTGTTGTTCACAGAGTCACCCAAGAAGCAGGACAAAATCCACTGTAAGGTAACTTGCCCTTGGCTGTGGCCTTGAGACAACGTAGCTGTAGATTCTGTGGTCGGCTGTGTTGACCTGCAATGGCCGCGATGGAGGAGGATTAAAGACACTTGGGACACCCTCTTGCTCATTCAGCCGGTCCTGTACAGCTGCCTTTGACACAAGAAAGAGCAAAGGGAGGTTTCAGACATTTAAGGATGGCAGAAAACATTTTTCAACTTTGGACACAAACAGTAGGTATTATTTGTTCACAACCCCAGAGCACTGGATAAGCACAACTCATCTGTCCTGGTTTCAGCTGGGATGGAGCTAATTTTCTTTCCAGTAGCTACCGTGTTTTGGATTTAGTAGATGAAGAATGCTGATAGTACACTGATGGTATTAGCTGCTGCTAAGTGATCAAGGACATTTTGCTGTTTCCCAGGTTTTGCTAACCTGCAGGTGCAAAAGCTTGGGAGGGGCACAGCCAGTACAGCTGATCCAAACTGGCCAGAGAGAGTATTCCATACCCGAGATGTCATGCCCAGTCTAAGTGGGGGTCAGCTGGTGGGCTAAGTCTTTTTCCCCTCTTTTTGTTTATGCCTTTTCATTTGTTTGGCTCCTCATTCCCCCCCTCTCTCTAGAACTTACTGTTCTGAGATTGCTGCTGAGGAATATTTCCATTCCATGATCAATGCTCAGGACAGGCTGTATCAGTCATTGGATCATCAGGTGGTGAGAAATTGTGCATCATTTGTTTTATATAATCTATTATCTTTATATATTATCGTCATCATCATTAACACACACCCACCCACCCTTTCTTTGCTGTCCTGGTGAACTGTTTTTATGTTGATCCACAAGTTTTCCTTTCTCTTTGATTCTCCTCCCTACCCCACCAGGGAGATGGGGAGTGAGCAAACAGCTGCGTGGTGTTCAGTTACCAGCTAGGGTTAAACCATGACACCATTACAAACCACAACCACCAACACCCTTCTGTATGGAAAGCCTTCTCCATGGCAGCCTGCACACACACACTATGGGAAGTTACACAACGTGCCAGTCAAGCGGCTGTTCACAGCCATAACAACTGTGTACTGCTGAAACCAGCTCTGCAGATCTAGCAAGATACTGTTATAAAGAGCAGCTGGTGTAAATTCAGGGGTTGACAGACTAAACCTTAGTGGTGCCCCCCCCGCCACCTCCCTCCGCAGAGCATTCTGTTTAATCCAGGTACTCAGAAACCACTACAAATCTTATTTGCGGTGGTACCTCTATGTTCCAGTTGTGCTGCTCCAGCGTGTGACGACATTGGTCCATGGACTCTATGCCAGTCAAGTCCTAAAGGAGAATAAAAGCAGGTGAGTGCCAGAGCAGTGCTGTAATTTTACTCTTCTTTTCAACAGACAGGAGTTACCACAACACTTAAACTCAGAGCAGAGCACTTTTTTTAAAAGAGCAGAGCAACCTGAGGCAACTCAAATCTGTAAACACACAGGAGGCCCCAAACAGGCCTTTGCACTCTTCCAGCATTGGCCAATCCTCAGCAGTGCCCAAGGTCTGTAACTACATCTGCACTCAGCCCAGTCAAGAGCCCAACATCATGCTGCCCACAGGCTTCACTCTGGAAGAATATGCCAGGCCGATGCCCTCAACATCACCTCAAAGCATCAACTTAAAAGACAGGCATTTCTGAAAACCCAGGAAGACCACTACTTCACTCACTGCAAGCATAGACAGACTAACACTAAAATGAGATAGGCAGTAATGAAGGTAGTGTTTTTCAGCATCATGGGGGATTCTATAGCTTTAAAAAAAAAAAAAAAAATCCAGTTCAACACAGACAGGACCTGAAACAGAAAACATAGTCAAGCAATCACAGAAGGGCAGGGGCTGGAAGGGACCTCTGGAGATAATCTTCTCCAACCCCCTGCCAGAGCAGGCTCAACCACAGCAGGTTGCACAGAACCATGTCCAGGCAGGGCTTGAATATTTCCAGAGAAGGAGGCTCCACAGCCACTCAGGGCAGCCTGTTCCTGTGCTGTCACCCTCACAGTAAAGAAGTTTTTCCTCATATTCAGATGGAACTTCCTGTGTTCCAGTTTGTGCCCATTGCCCCTTGTCCTGTTGCTGGGCAGCAGTGGGAAGAGTCTGGCCCCATCCTCTTAACACCCAACTCAAGATATTTATAAGCATAGTCCAAACACACCAGCAGACCTCAAAGCCACTGGACTCACATGAATGTTTTGGAAGGCATATTTTAACCTCATGCCAATGGGAACTTCCGCACAAGAGATCAAACCACAGTATTTTATTACAGGAAGCCACGTTAGCACCACTTGAACAGAGACAAACCTTTGCTGAAGTGAACATCCCTGCCACTGTGCCACAGAAACATCTACCTCCTCACATCACCTTCCGTAAGGTGTTTGAACAGGCATTTCAGGGCCGCATACTGTGCCTTTCACCACAGAGCCGAAGCATGCACTTTTGTAGGAAAGCGTAAAGCCACAAATGTGCTGCTGCTAACCTTTTAACCACCCTTTGAATCAGTCAGTAAAAGATCATTACAGGTAACACCATCAATGCTGACAATTTTGAAGGAAAGTACTGTTATTTTAAAAGGAGTAAAGAGTGGGTTTTTTACATATCTGGGCTATAGAAAGCCAAGAAAAGTTATGCCGTCAAAGACAATTAAGGTTGTATACAAGATGGCAGAAGCAATGACAATAATTGTCATAAGCAGTGTAAATTCTATGTAAAAAATGTGCTGGTGGTATAAGACCACTGCTGAAATACAACAGTTTCTCCAGCAAGGTCATTCTTGACAAGGGAACTCCACAGATTCTTAATGCTGCATGCTCTCACCTGGTGGATTTCTCTCCAGACAGCTCCCTGGCCAGCTGGCGTAACACTACCAGGGTGCTCAGGGACCGAGCTGAGAAGTGAAGCAGGCTGCTTTCCCGCTGGACTGGCACATGCTGTGATGAGTGGAGCCCGCTAAGCCACACAAGAGCCTTGCCTGTCCGCTGCCTGCCAGTTCCACACACTCTTCCCCTCGGCACCTGAGAAGATCTCAGCCACGTGGGAGTATGGCAAAGAGCAGGGAACTTTTGCTCCCCGCATCTGTCATGCAGCAGAGCGCAGCTTTTCCACAGGAGGCAGGCTATGATGACTGTCAACACCGAACAGTAACTGGATATAAATCCTTGTGTGCAGTGTCTACTACTCCTTGCGATCCAATCCAGTTAGCAATCCTATTTAATTCTGTTTGTCATCTCCCCCATTTCTTGCTTCATTTAAAATCCCCCGAGGCAGTCGTGACAAGCTGACCATTTAAGAATGCACTGAATTGTATTTTTACTGGAGAAGGATGGTGCATCAATTCCCTTCCCTGCCCCCATTCACACATTCCACATGCTATTTCCACCCGAGTCACACTGTGGACAAATGCCCTATTCAATCTCTGGGCTCAGTTCAAACTTTTGAGCATTTCTTGGCTTCTTTCTCATGAAGTCTCCACAGATCTCTACCTTCTCCCCAGTCTACTGGGCAAAAATCATTGTTTCATTCTGCTGTACTGAACCAGACAGCTTGAAGCATTGCTGACATTAATGATGTGATTGCAGCCACTCTGAAAGAAACACTTCAAGTCACTGCCCAGTGGTGTATAAATATTTATTAAAAAGTAAGTCTGCAGCAAGCCTTGCAAGGGAGCACTACAGAAGAGAATTTCATAGAAGAAATGAAGCTCAGTGAACTCAGCTGTTGCTGCCAGAATACCTTCATCTATCACTCAGCTTCACAATTTAGTGTTTTAGTTTAACTATCTTTCTTTAAAGATGTGCTTCACTGAGTAAAATTTAGGGTTTGTATTCTGATTGTTTTTTTTTTTTTTTTTACCCTAAATTTCTACAGAAGGCACTTCATTGTTTAGAAGGACATCTTAAAAGGCCCCTGCAATTTACTCAATGATTTGGTTTTACAATGGAGTCGCAACGTGTGAATTTTGAAGACTTAAGTGTTCTGATCACCATTCCTTGACACCCTGGAAATTCCACTGGTGTTTGCAAAATGTACAAGATTCAGAAATTCATTCACACCTTTGTCTCTGTCTGGATTATCACTCAGCACTAATAACAGGGCTTACATGACTGAACATTCCCTCCTTCTTAAATTATGCAAAATGCTTCAGCAGTTTTAGGTCAGAAAGCAGCACCAAAGTAACAGTCATGCAGAACTATCAACAAGCATTTAACGAGCTCTGAATCACTGCAGCATTTGCAAGACCTACTGAGCTCCACAGAGACAGACCACAGGCCAGCTAACTTCACCCCTACCCGACTATTGTCACAGAGAGAAGCACGCTGCTGGTCAGATGTCAATCTGCTACAACAGCACTTCTCCACAGAGGTGATTCTACCTTTCCCCCCCCCCTTAGCATCTTAATACAGTTGCTCTCAACACAAAACAGAAGTGACAAAACCACCCCAGCAGCGTTGTGCCTAGCGCTCCCGCCACTCTTCTGATCAATGAAGCTGCACAATTAAACATTGGTGGAAAAAGAAACTGCCCGTGTAAAGGCAGCTTTTAAAACTGAACATATTTTTGAATGTTACTTTGACACGCTCCATAAGACAGCCACACTACAGTTCCAGGATGTTCTAGAAGACACGTATGGGTTCAGAACAACTTGCACTCAGTGTAAGGAACTGCAGGAAGACAGTTCAACTGTCAGTGTAGACAACACTTGCTGGTAAACAACGATACCGTTCATTATCACTCCCAACGACCATTTATACTGTTATCTCAGTACCTTCTATGGCCACCGCTTCACCTTAGTCACAGAAACAGATTAGAAACTTGAAACATCACATCATTTCCATCGCACCAATTATAGCATTTCTGGTGAATCTCGTGGCTAGCTGCAAACTGTTATTCACATGTCAGACAAACGAGCATGTTCTTAGTATCATTAAGGCTAAGAGAACAAACAGCATCTTCAAATCAGTCACTGCCAGTTTCCTACTCACTATAGTCTCTCATTAGCTGCCTCAAAGAGCACATATCTTACGCAGATATAGTAAGCAATAAAAGGGCCCCCTGTAGTTAAAATTGATCCCATTAAACTAGTGCCCTCAAACTCTCAAGTAACTGTAGATCCAAGCTCAAGACAGTGGATAATATTTAGAAAACAAAACATTAAGTTTTGTTTGAGAAGGCACAAATGCTGCCTTCTCAAACACCACTCAAAGCAGAGTGCTATCCTAAAGCGTACTGAAGCTGCTGCTGAGTATAATTGTTTGCATCTCACACCTTTGAGACTGCTCAGAATGTCAAAAATCTTCTCAATACTGAAGTAGTGGAAAGTGCAATTCCACGCTTCAAAGGCGGAAGGAATGCCCCTGAGTGGACAGAGGTTGTAAACTGGACTTAAGAAACTCTTCCCTCTGCAGATATGCGTGTATGTTGAAATGCAGTATAAAAGATGCAAATCCACAGGACTTTAACTGGCACTGCTTTTAATTCCCAAGCCACAGCCAAATTCCAAAGAATTATGTTTCAAAGGGTAAAAGAACATCTGACTTTAAGCAGCAAAAAGGCCTTTACCGAGAGAGCATGTCTTTGCATATTACAGCAAATGCCTTTATGATGGTTTTGATCGATATGCAATACAATGAAAGACGTACACAGGAAAGATGCCTGGAGTTTCTTGTTTCCTCCTTCCTCTTTAATTTAGAGAGGTTTTCAGTCCTGAGCATTTTGTGTTCCCCAGCTGAAGTCAGAGATGGTATCATGAGTGCTAACTTTTTTCTGTGTGAATAACACTCCATTACTTTACATTAGCATATTATGTTAGACAACCACCCAAGTGTAATGGGCACAGATCGATAACAAGATCCTACAGAAGCTGCTCTGCTGTTTCTTCCATCTCCCAAATGGAACTCTCTCCACAGCTTGCTTAAGCTGTCCACATCAAGATTCTCTCTACAAATGTCAAGACAGCCAAATCTTGACAGATAAAAAAATTTAGATGCTTTTATTCCTTTACATTAGCCAATGCTTCACCAGTAAATGAGAGGCTGAAAGCATGCAAGAGTGCTTTGCTGCTTTTATTTGAAGTTTATCCCAATTATCTCTCCATACTGGTACTTTTTTTTACTCCATTAACCTGCCATAGCAGGGTGGCAGACAACTATCCTATTCCAGCCCTGTCGTTGGAACAGAGCCACTAATTTCACCATTCTGCCAGTAGAGCTGTTTATGTGAATTAAAGTGAAGTGTCTATTTAAACTGTAAGCCCAATGGCTTGTGCCATGAACAGGACAGCAGGTAGTCACCTCTCTACCCTGGAAGGAACAATTTCCAGCAGAAGCAGGATAAACTGTGTAGGACAATAGCATCTTCACCCAGAACAGCTGTTTGCTGGGTGAATGGCAGTCCACAGCTCTCACTCACTGCTTCCCTTCTGGCTCTCCATTCAACTGTAACACTACTGAAGGCCTTCTGCTACTGCTTACTTCGTCTTTGTTATCCCCACTCCCTTCTTTCCTAGTCTGCTCTCCTGCTTTAGTCACATTGCAGTAGCATGCCGCCTTCTGTGGAAGTACAATGCTCTGCCACTACAGAATATTTCCCAAACTACTTATGATGGTGCATCACAACGAAAGTGTAAAATTATCTTTGAAAACATTTAAATGTGAATCCCTGAGAGGTTTACAAGCTAACTGTAGCAGTATTTTGCAGCAATACCAACATACCAGTGATTTTAGTGAGACTTAGCCATCCTCTCCAAACAGCAAATGGTATTTAACAGACTCCAGCAAAAGGAAAAAACAACAACAACAAAAAAAATCTTTTCCAGGTGGACAGATTTACTCTCTCATTTCAAAGGAACAAGAAGGACTGCACACCTGAGCCCCTTTCATCCAGGTGCGAAGTACCAAAGAAGATGGAATAATCACTAGTGAAGTCTGTCACTAGCCCAGCCCTGGTGAAAAGCTAATCCCATATACCCCAGGGGACAAAAGAATGAGAGGATCCTGGTATTGAAGCCTTCTGGACTACAGCTTTCAGACTAGGCTCTGGACAGTAGCTGTCTTCTAACTGAAAAATGTCTTACCTTTATAGTCTAAGGAGCATTTCCTTCCACTTCACACCAACGCTCAACAGGAAGCTGGACTAAAACCTGAATCTCCTTCTGACTCCTCCTCCTTCCTCTCCAGCCCCCAGCCTGCCATCCATGGCAACACCAGGTAGCATTCAAAACAGGATTCTTTAGTTTCACAGCTGCCCACAAGCTTTTGAAAATAGTACCAGGGACACTGATGAGTGCAGCTGGTCCTATCTGTCCAGATTCAGTAGATTAATAAGTACTACAATATCTTACAGAAGGAGAATGGAAGCTGGAGGACAGCATTGCACATATGTATGTGCAGCATAAGGCAATGCCTTAGACCTCATATACTTACCAGGGAAATGGTAGCATTGGGAAAGCAAGTGTTAATATTGCTCTGCCTCCTTTGTCTGTACATTAAGATCACCCAACCAACTTAATTTGCAGTAAAGATTTAGAAGGGATATCTGTAAAAAAAGTTTCCTCATAGCTATAGTCAGAGAAACACTTGCAGTACATTAATTACTTCAAGAGGTTGCTGAATGCCCCTGGCTCAGAGGTAAAGGCTTAACAAATACCTGTCTGGAACAATGAGGAACACCTAGACTTGCCTCAGCTGTGGAAGGCAGGGCTGGATGCCTCTGAAATCCCTTTAAGCTCTATAATTCTACAGTTACATCATACCAAAAAATCCAAAGCAGTCTTAAAAAATGAATATAAAGCAACAAAATCAGAAAAAAAACACTGTTGAAAGAAAATATTGTATTTGTAAAAATTCTACAATCCAAGGAACACCACACAATGCCCTACAATTCAGAAACAAACCCAAGACATCTGAAGACAATTTTCATTGGCCATCATATTTAATTACTTCTTACTGAGCAACCTGAAGTATTTTATCTCCACAGCACTGATTTCTCCCCAATAAACCACACCTGCAGGTGGGTTTCTTTTTTGGTTTTTTTTGGTTTTTTTTTAATTATTCAGCTGCTACACAGCCCCAAGGCCCTGGCAAACGAAAGGTTAAGCAACCCTGCCCATGTTATACAGCAGACAACAAGATTAGATCATTACAATCCCCAGTGGCCTCCCCTCAATAGACATTACCAAACAGTGAGGGTTAGAAACAATTTTCTGAGAAACCACATTCCACAGAAACCTACTGGGTAACCCTCCCAAGACACCAGGAAAGGCTCTCCCATTCACCGCTAATGACAAAAAAGGGAATTTTTCAGACTACCTAATTAAAATGGCCGGGACTTACCGAGGAGTTTTTCCCAGACGGAGGTAATGGGGTTTATTCAGCAGTCACTTCCTGCCTCCCCAATTAGCGATGACAGAACACCATTCCTAACGAAGCGCTCAGGGCACGCATAGCACCAGCCGGCCCCTCACCGAGGCCTCGGCCCGGGAGAGCCTGAAACCCGGGGAGCCCAAGCCCCACGCAAGAGCTTCGCTCGGCCCCGCGCGGAGCACCCTTGTCCCCGCCAGGAACGGGACCACAGGACTCTCTCCTATCACCGCCCCCGCTCAGGCCAGGCCCGACACC
>KL271272.1:72984-89716 GCA_000699545.1 Podiceps cristatus | reverse complement strand
ATAATATATTTAATAGCCTCTTAGCATTCCCTTCTGAGAATGTGATTCAATGTTGTTGTAGAGAAAATAGCACTTAACAAACCCGATTTAGTTCTTTGAGGGGATTACAAAGTTGCCTGATAGAGGTAACTACGCAGATATGCTATACTTAGATCTCTTACAAGGGGATTGAGCTAAAACCATGACATCCTGCTTAAAAAATAGCACAGAATAGTATGAACCAGAGGATATGTGAGACAGATTGAGAGCTGGATAACTGACAGATCTCAAAATGTTGTCAGTGAGGACTCATCACCAAACAACAAATTCCAAGCAGGTTTGGGACCCAGCCTTTCTTTATCCTATGCTTTTTATCAGCGATCTGGAAGACGATGTAAAATGGCCACTGATAAAGGGCATGACTGATCTGGCTTTGGTGGCTGATGAGGCAGCCATGCCAGGGAAAGGTGACGGCTGGGTAAGCAGGGCTGGCTTGAGACGCGTCCCTGCGGCCAATGCTCCGAGGTGGCTGGAAGGAGCAGGAGCGTGGGTCGTCCCTTGCCAGCAGGACTGGCCGCCCGTAGCAGAGCTCCTGAATGAGGACTGGAGGTCACTGCGGGTGAGTGGTTCAGTGCAAACACCTCTCCTGGCATGCTGACAAACGAGGGCAAGGGCTGACTGGGAATGAGCACACGGGGAAGGTAGTAAGTAGGATCAGGCAGGTTAATTTGCCTCCATATAAAGCACTGAGACTAAAGTGGATAAGATAACACATCCAGGCCTGGGGCTCACATTTTAATATTCAAAAGGTGGTTAAAGTGAGGTCAGGAAAGAGCCACAGAAATGAATTAAGGAGCAGAGAAAATGCCTTAGAGCGAGATGCTGAAATTGTTCGATCCGTTTCATGCACCCAAAGGGGGAAGGAGGGGAAAATTGAAGGGTGAGTTAAGTTCAGCATATAAGTAATTTCATCGGGGAGAAAATGGTGAGTGGGACAGGGCTTTTTAATGTAGTAGAGAATAGCATAAACACGAACCGCCACTGGCTAGGAGCTGAAACCAGACAAATTCAAATTAGCTGCAAGGTGCACGTGTTTAACAAAGTGGTGATTAACCACTGGAACAAACGACCGAAGGGAGGGGCAGCTTCTCTTTCTCTTGGTATCTTCAGATCGTGACTAGACACCTTTCTGGAAGAGATGCTTTAGGTGAGCACAAGTCACTGAGCACTAGCAAGGGGTAACGAGGTAAAAGCAATCAGTCTGCGCTCTATGGGCCAGATTACACAGTCTAATGATTTCCCCTCACCTAAATCCTCTCAGTCTCTGGTACCAATCTACTCTGCATATAGAAATGACTTGCTCATCTGCTCAGCATGTTATGTCACCCTAGTTAACACCCCAGTTGGTTAGTGAACTTACATGGGAAGCTCACGCCAGAGCTTGGTGTGGAATAACTCCTGATTCCCACCTGAATGTCTTGACTTCAGACACTACCTTCCCTGCAAGAACCACAAGATTGTATCTAGGTCATGCAAACTTTCCCCCAGAAACAGCCTCTGGGTATAACAACAGTGTGGCGGATACAGTGTCAGATCACGCATTAGTATATGTGCTTGTAAAGGCTGTGCCTCCAAGGCATCGGCTTGGGCTGGGAAAGGAAGGCTCACTCCTCTCCCAACCTGGACAGCAGTAGATTGATGGACTGACACTGGGGTTTGTGATCTGTCCCTCATCCTGCATCATTTAGGTAGTTTGTCCTCTACAGCATTATACAAGGTGGTAAAGAACAAAAAGGGAAGAAAACGTTGTATTTTCATGCCCATAACAGGGCTGGGGGGGGGTAACTGGGGAGAAGGGGCTTTACGTTAAAGTTCCCCTTGAGTTACTCACACGTGCATGCAGTCTGCATTACTGCTGAATCACTTTTTTTTAAAAAAAACACAGCACATTATACATGTGAAAATATAGCACAGCCACGGTCTATAACGGGTCAAGGCCTCACCAACACATGCAAACAAGGGGGAAGTTGTTCATGTAGCCATGAAGAATGTTTTACCTCCTGTATCCTGTTCAGTTAAATGGAACCCAGAGTGGGTACCAAAGTTAAAAATATCTATATAGTTTATATAACAACATGTATGTCTTTTAATATATATAAATTCAACCTATCTCTTCTCTCCGAGTACCTCAGGCTGATGCCCCTCAACAAGCAACCCAAGCTGTGACAGTCTCTGACCTCCATCTCTGCTACTGAAGAGAGAAAACCCTCCAAGCCCAGTGGGCAGAGGTCCTCCAGTTTTGGGTCGTGTCTCTCCCAACCCAGACGTGTTGGTTGGGCCAGTGACCATAGGGCTTTCTCGAACCCCTTGCTGGTCGGTGAGCGGTGCGTGGGCCGACACATGCTCACATCTGTGCATCAGCTCTGTCCCTGAGGAGCCTTCTGTTTAGGGCTTGGGTGCCGATGTCTGCATTTGTGATGAGTAAGCCGTAAGTCCCCAGCCAGCTCTGCTAGGTCCATAGGCACTGTGCTAGTCATAGGACCTACTTCAGGAGAGAGGATGGGATATTCAAACACCTCTGTGCCCTAAAAGAGAGGTATTCTGGTGCTTGTCACCTATAAAACCCAAAATGTGTATGGGATACCTGTTACAGTCACGGTCTACTCAGTTTAGGGCACCTGATTTAGCTGGAACTCAACGGGACAAGTGTTTCCCAGCTCTTCCAAAGATCCTGATTGACATGATTGCACAGCACAAGCTGCACGTGTGAACCACGCTTCCTTGCTACTGGGTTTGCTGAAGGGTCATCAGCACAGCGCTTATAGAGCGTATTTCCATAGGATAGACCCCGTTCGGTGGGATTAGTGTAGAACAGTTTTGAGTCCGACACGAATCAGAAATCTCTAAGTTCTGTGTGGTGATGGATGGGGAAGACATCAAGAAGATGACCTGGGATGGAGATGGAAACAGAATTGCTGTTGGTGCATAGCAGAGTCTGGGTTTCCATAGGACCTTCTGTCTGCTGCCCAGACACCCTGTGCCTGGGACCAGGGTGCCCGGCAAGGCAGGATGTTCTACTCTGCAGGGGAATTTTCCTCCAATGTGGTCAGGCAGGATCTGGGCCCTTCGTCTCACCTGTGCGTGTGCCAAGGGCCAGAGCACAGCACAGAACTAATCCAAGGCTGGTTTCTGGGACAGATTGTTCAGCCAGCCCCTAGTGCTTAAAGCATGATCTCACCCAATGGCCTAGTTTTTCCAGTGATAGCGCTTTTCAGGAGCTTTGCAAAGCCTTCCGTAGCATTTAAGGGGTATCAAGATGTGAATCCATCCCTCTGTGGCAAACCCAAGGGCCACAAAAACATCTTAGGCATGAGTAAGTGGCAGTAGCTAATCTGACCTGCCCGGCAGCTCTGACAGAATAACACCAACAGTTCAGCACTTGAGCTCATTAGTCAAAATCTGACTCACTAAGGTTGGGCAAACATCATCCTTCGACACAATGACTGTTGTGAGGAGACACACGGCAAAAGAGACATGGGCCCACGGGCTGGGGACGGGATGGGAGAGGCGAGCCACGGACCATGCCTGGAATCTCGCATGCTGCTGCCCCAACGGAGGGAGGACGGGCATGTGGCATTTTCTGCTGGCATGCAAACAGCTGAGCCTATCTGATATCTGGCACACAAGTGTTTGGCCTGCTATTTACCAGCTCAGAAACAGATAAAGATGCAGAGGGGGTTGCTCACAGCTTTCCCACAAAAGGGAAGAGGGAGAAAGAGAGAGACACGGAGCAGGGAAAAAAAAACAACCCAAAAAAAGAGAACAGGAGCGGGAGTGAGAGTTGTCAGTGCCCGCAAGCACTCGCTGGAATAATAGCAATAATCACTGTCATCCGTAAGAGGCTCTTGCGCCAGGTTCTGCCTCTCCCCCTCCCTCTCTCCCCTCGCCTTGCTGTCTGAGTCACTGGATCTGAGTCACACTCCTGTTCTATTCCTGTACCCTTCCCTTCAGCTGGGGATGTAGATTTGTTTTGGCTGGAACGATCTGGGCACAGGAGGGACCATCTGCTGCTAGTTCTTGCTTGCTTTGCTCTTGTTTCTTTCCCAGAGAAGGGAAGTGAGTGCTGCCATTGCAATAATTCACAGAGAGCACGCTGGGAACATGCACCCCTTACTGTACAGCCAAGGGCTGCCATTTGTCATCTGAAGGCTCATTATCTGTGGCTGACCCTGAGCAGTTGTCTCCACGTGCTTGAGCAAGCAATTCTGACAAAATCACTTCCCTGCGTATCAGCTCTTCCCAAGGAGGGTGTTTTTCCTTTGGTCAAACCCCAAACAGTTTTTATGGGCAGCAGCAGTGCAGCAGTGGGATCCAGGGTGGTTAATACAAGCCTCCACATCACTCTGATGAAGGAGAGGCACACGAGACAACCTGACAGCATGCAGAGACTCGCTGTGAGCACGGATGGCAAATGTTATGACGGAAGGAGTGCTCCTCTCTGGTTTTCCCGTCAGTAGCAGCAGCCACAATCAGCGCGTGTGCCCCGTCTTTTGCTGCAACACTAGTAATTGGCAGTGGTGAGGAAATGCAAATGACTTAATGTCTAATCCACCACAACCAGTGTCTTGGCTGATATCTGCATCCACATCCTGAATAGGAAAGTCGGCAGAGCAAAGGTACATGAGAGAAGAATCCACTGAAGAGCTGAACAAATGATGGACTGGAGGATGGGGCTGAATGAGCACGAGCAAAGGTCTGGGAGAGAGCAAAGTCACATTACAGGCATGCCAGGGTTTTCAGGAGTGACCAGACCTTTCAGAGGCTCTGAATGTGGGGCACCTCTCTGGAGGGATCTTTGAAGGACATAGCAGTCAGAGACCTGGCTCTCAGCACTCTCCAAAGGAGAGGCTGCTCCTGCAAGCTCTGCCCAAGCATCCCAGAAATGGAGGCCCCACAATGAAGAGTTGCCTTTGGAAAGGTTAACCCTGAGGCTGTGCAGCTCAACCAAGTATTTCCCAGACTTGTTCATTACAGACACAGGAGGGGTTGCTTCATGCCTGAAAGAGAACATAGATGTCCGTTCAACAAGAAAGCCTGAATCCTGGCCCCTCCTGAAAACCAAGCCAACCAAATCAACCTCATGCTTTCCATTTACAGTCCATGAAGGCTTGTGAACTTCACCTCACGAAGCCCCGGAGCACTCTGTAGGTGAGTGGTTCTGCAAGCCCTGAAGACGCATCCATCTCCAGTGACACCTTTCTCAATCTCATTCCTCACTGTCCCTCCTGAACAATTTAGACTGGGTTTTGCAGAATCCCAGAGTTTTAAATTGCTTTAGGTGACCAATGCCAGGGTGGAGTGTACTCAAACGCCTGCAGATTAGGGAGCCCTCAGCAGCAGACTGACTGATGATAGCCACCATGCTAATG
Organism: Podiceps cristatus; assembly: GCA_000699545.1. Taxonomy (NCBI): domain Eukaryota; kingdom Metazoa; phylum Chordata; class Aves; order Podicipediformes; family Podicipedidae; genus Podiceps; species Podiceps cristatus. Next base: position 84,308 of record KL271272.1, on the reverse strand, counting down.
TCATCCCTCCTGAGGATCACAGTTGTCAGGCAAATTGATTCTCCTGAAGAGTGATCTTAGCTCTAATTTCAGCACAGTGGCAGCTCTTTTTGAGGTAAGGATGCTCCAAAAGTGGTCTGGTGATCGGGGCATTGCTGAGAGGGGCTGGATGTCAGCACATGCAGAACCACCACCTCCACCAGTACATGGGTTACATCAGCATCTAAGGCACTTATAACATTAATGTCTTTAATGCAGAAGGAAATCAAATTACCAAAAGGAGCTGACTGAAAAGGTCTGGACCAAATTCTCTGCGGGTGGAGAATGGCCGCGTCATTCTTAATGGAGCTACAACAATGTGATTTACCCTCCCCACAAGTGATGGCTAGACACTCACATCACACTTCCACCCAAACTAACTCTAGTTTGCTCTGGGTCTGAGTCATCTGCCCAGCCAGAGACAAGATGCTTCATCTCCGAGTGGCTGAGACGGGCACCCATTTGTTGAGGTTTGCCTTGCAGGTGTGCCCCAGCCAGGACCCTGGCTCTGAAGGCTGCCAGCACAAGCCACCAAAGGACGGTCCCTGCCTCAAAAACCTTGCAGTGCATGCAAATGCCACCGCAGGTGCTTCCTGACTTCTCTAGGGGCTGGACACAAGCTACAGCAAAGAGGGCTGCAGCCTGTCGGGGGGAGTTCATGGGAGAGACAGGTTAATCACCCAGCCCTTTCTGGGGTGCTGGTTTATCATTTTCTGTTCTCTTATTCAATCCCAAATTATGCAAAACCATCCAGTCTCCAAAGAGTCTCCTGTCCCACATCACCACGGCCTGCTGCTCCCATCCCTGCTTCCAGCATGCCCCCGTCCCAGCAGAGAAACCCTGACCCCACAGGGCCTCTGACTGTGCCAAGTTGACCCTCAAGCACAGCCAGTCTCTCCCATCTGGAATTCAACCCAGACACATTTTCTGTTTTCCACAGCCTTTTATGAGGGAATTCTCTAAAAGGGATGATGCAGGGCACAGGTCCTGACCTCTTGCTTTGGCCATGTCCTTGTCCATTTGAGGTGGCTGCCCATTGCAGCTGTGCTCACTCCAAGAGACGTGGAGGGGGACCTATGCCAATTAGAAAAGGATATTAATTACTGTTCTGGTTCTGCTCCTCCTCCCTGAGCAGAAGGTGTTTCCCATGTGCTCTCCACTATGCATTATTTAGCAGCAAGGACACCCAATTTCTCCCAAAGATACGAGAGAAACCAAAGACCAGTCTGGGGTCTTTGATGACATTGCTTTCCCCTTAATGCTCCTTTCTTCCTTTTTGCATCCTCTCTCTTCTCTTCACCAGATTTTACCCTTTGCACACCTCCAAAACACGAGGCTGATTACAATCAGCCCAAGGCAAAGCATGAGCAGAAACACCTTGCCGGTCTGTGTTTCTGATCCCAAGCACTCTATAGGATGATGTTCTCCACATGTCTCCTTTTTTGAGGCATGCACTGGGACAACCTGGAACTGCAGTACATGCCGGTCGCTGAGATTTACAGCTCAGCAAGTTTAACCTTAAATTCTTTGAATAAAGTGCACACATCTTGCTAGAACTGGTGTGTTCAGTGAAGGCTTGACATGCTATCTTACGCAGCTGTATTGAAAAAAACCCATGCCACTTCAAGCATAATAACCCAGGCATACTTTATAACTCTAACCACATGTCATAGCCCAGTGCTGTCCCTTAACTGTAAACCCTCCCATCTGCAGATCTGCTGTGTCTTCAGAGTTTGGTTTGTTTCTGACTGAGATTGCCCGAACAGCAAATGTGAGATAGGAGGCTACTGCATGGACTGCAGACCCAGAGAGGTGCAGGTACTTAGCAACAGCCAGTCGGCCGTGCGTTTGCTTCAGAATTTGCCAGATAAGACACGTGTTGACTAGAAAACGATTATTGTTACTGCTGGCCCTAACTAAGTGTAAGTCCACAGTCTGCTTTCCCCTTCGCTGAGCCCTGAGAGCCTCACTGGCAAAGGGCAGTACATTGCACCAGGCCCTTGCCTGCCTGTAGACAGTCCCGACATTTTTGCCTGCCAACTCATGGAAATTAGGGGATGCTATAAGAAAATGTCATATTCGTTGCTGCTATACCCTCCAAAACCCAGCCCTGCCTCGGCAAGGTTGGACTCACCAGAGAGGCCAGAATCATGAGACCTTTGCAAAATGTATGTGAATCATCCAGTTTGCATAAGCATTTGTCACATCGAGAGTGATAACATGCAGAACCAGCTCGATCCCTAAGAGCAAACATGGAGATCTGTGCCCCACACAAAACTTTTACAACCAGGGCTAGGGTTTTTCCCCCAGAATGGCACACCATACTGCTCCTGGACGCATGTATGCACGTATCCTGTGAACCTTGCCAGGACCTGCTGAGTAAAACGAGGTTGAGACTCTGGGAAGCCCAGAGAAAGGCTCGGACTCGGGGACAGGGGAAGCAGCCCAAAGGCAGCTCTGGCTTCTGCCATGCCCAAACTCCTCATCCAAGACAAAGAAGCATTTATCCTGATTCTTTGCCATCTGATGCACATTAAAAGGAGAAGTTCAATAGCAGTGTTCCCCTGGACTTGCACGGGGTGCTCAGGATTTCATGCTGCAACACTTGGAATTTCATCCATTCAAAGAACAGCCCAGAAAGTGACTAGAATTTATTAAAAGAAGACTAAGCAATAATAAGAAGTTTGTAGAACAGCCTGGATGAAGACGAGAACGCTTTGAAATCTTGGACAGCGCGAGTTGTATCCATAGTCCCAAAAGAGCAGGAATCAGGAGCAACTCCTCCAATGAGACACGGTGATAACAACCTGATGCAATTCACCTCTAAGGCAGGACCGATGCTTAGGGATCGGTGAAATCAGACCCTTTGTTTCTGAGCAATGACAGCTCTGGAGTTTTAATGTTTGTAGAGAGATGTTTTCACCAAATATGATACACAGTGATTAAAATAATGAGCTGGAACAAGCCAAAGTTATAATTGCTCCTTTTCCTCCCCTCCCTTGAGTTGGTCTGAGTGCTTCGTTAACTACCTTGATGAACCAATCAAGGCTTGGCTAAATCAGGGAAGGAGCAAACAAACCCTGGGAGACATCCCTACAAGAAAAGGCATAATCTGGACACTGAGCTTTGAAGGCAAGCTGTATAATGAGAGCTGACTATATCTCAAAATCCATGTTAGCTTGAATGAACTTATGTAATAAACATTTATCACAGAACATATGTCACTGAGCACCTGCCAGACTTCAGGAGTGGAGCCAACGCAGCTTGAATCGAAAAAAAAAAAAAAAAAAAAAAAAGGAACTTGGCAGCAGGAGGCTGGCAGACGCTTTTACTAGAAAAATCAGAAGTGATTTTGAGAGGAGCAGAAATTTCCTGAAACCTCTCTCACTCCATGTGGGAATATTGCACTTGGAAAAAGCGAGAGGCTGATTAGCCTGCGTAGGGAGCGGGATGAGCCCCCCTGCTCACCCCCTCCGCAGCGTGTCCCCACATCCCCACCAGCACTGGGCTCCCTGCGCGTGCCACTGCAGTTGGGATGAGCTACGGGGAGCCACGCCGTGCGGAGCGCAGTTCGGGGGCGTCGTGCCTGGTTCTGCCAAGCACAGAGGCAGTGGTGGACAGTGCAGGGCGGCTGCTGGAAAAGTAGTGAGCACAGGGCTGGAAGGTGAATTTGTGGTTGTGCAGAGGGCACTGGCAGGAGAGGAGTAAAGCTACAAAAATCGGGGCAGGGGGGTGTGTTAGCACCAAAATCAAGCCCAACAAGGTGGTCAAGGGACAAACGGAGGCTGTGAGTGGGAAGGATGTTCAGAGCAGTGGCATTCAATAGAAATCATGGCGCTAAAACGACAGGGCAGGGTAGCGCACGGGCTTGGGCAGGGCAGCACGAACCTGGCCTGGGACTTTATTCCTGGGCCAGTGCTCCCAGGGAAGTGGTGGCAAAGCAGCGAGGGGCCTGGGACAGGAGATGTTTCTATCTGATACAATAATGAGGACGTGGGCAAGCAGAGAAAGGCTGCGCCAGGTGTGAACCACTAAACTTTGGCCATAGGCTGGGCGTGAGAAGGTTGTGAGAGCTGCGAAGCAAAGGTGACAGAGGCAGGTGAGAGCAGAGGCAGGGGACTGCCTTGCTTTGCCACCGATAGTCACATCTGCACCGTGCTGTGCTTTGTCCAGAGCTACCCCGTGCAGGCTCTCGCAGGTACCCTCAGCGAGGCGTCCGTGACAGCACAGCCCACGCTGGAGCTGACAGACCTTATTTCCCCGCAGCACTATTAGCTCAGGCCGTGCAGGAGGTGAGTGGGACTGTCCCGCTCACAGGCTGTGTGTCAGCAGCGCTGGGGCCAGCTCGGGTATCTCTGAAGGGCAGCGGCTGTGCGCTGAAGCCAGACCCTGAATTTCCTGTCTGTTTTATCACACTTGCAAAGTGATGGCCAAACCCAGACCTGGGGAGTGGGGTCTCCGGGAAACAGCGAGATTTGCCTTTGCAGCAGATATTCTCCTTTTTCTTTTTCTCTTTTTTTTTTTGTTTGTTTGTTATAGGTTCTTCCTGGCATGTGGCTTCAAGCCTGATGAACTCTGCAGAGCTACCACAGGTTGAGGAAGGGCAGTGGGGCTAATTAGCACAGATAGTAGGGGAGAAGGCTGCCCCAGGAGACTGGGAGAAGAGAGGTCCCCAGAAAGCTGATCCTCTTTAAAGTCCAATCGAGGGTTGGAGAGGAGGGAAGAAAGAGATTTGCTGGCCAGACTGCCCAAACTACACCTGAGTAAATCCAAACCCCCTTCCCTCCTGCTATCGAACTTCAGCACTTATATGACTGCCATTATCATTGTGTCTGAGCACCATGGGATGCTTCCGTGCTTTTATCATTGCTTTTCCCTGCTGCAGGTGTCCTTGCTTTTCCCTGCAGCTATAAATGAGAAACTAAGCCTTGGGAAAGATAAACAGCTGATCCCCAATTGACCCTTTGGACTGCTGACCCTAACTGAAGTGACGGGGGCCTTGGCCATCTGACTGTTAACTCATCAGCTGCCCTGTGTTTGGGCTAAAGCCAAGGGCTAGTGGTCAGCCCAGCACATGCACAGGGCGGGTTTTGCCCGACCCCATTCATTTTGGTGGTCCTACACCGACAGACCAGCCGGGGATCAAGCCCACTAAGTGCAAATGGGAAGACTAGAAGGAAGCAAGAGAAAGGAGAGAAGAAGGATGTGGCACTGAGGTAGCAAGAGTGGGAGGAAGAGCACATGAGGGCGGTGCTAACGCCGTCCTTCTGGCTATTCAGTGGAGCCTAAGTCCAAACAGGATGACTCAGATACTCAAGGCACACATGCCACTCGTTCGTCTCCCTAGACGGCTGATCCCAGCTGCTCCACAGGAAAGCAAGAGCCTATCTGGAGAGAAAACCCTCACTAACCACCTGATGGTACAATATTAACAATAAAAGATTCATTGTTATTGCAACTCTTTGCTGCACCAAATCCACGGGCTTTCATTAAAATGCATCCAAGGTGGCTGTGCCACAGGTGTGCAGCATTCACCTGGTCACAGCTTGCCTGCCGACCTTCAGCTGGCCACGGGTTTGTGCCCTGGAGACATGCCACTTGGTTTTTTTCATTTGTTTTTTTGCCCCATCTCTGTGGAAATACAAATGCTGATCCTATCTATGTGTCAAATTCTCCTTCATGTCTCACTGCAGGAATTGCTTCAACAAAACACTGCTAAAGCAGATCTCCACTCACCGTGATGGTTCATGGTTGTGCATTTCTTCCACAAGTGTTGAACGTAAGTCAAAAGATTACAACAGGTCTGGCATCAGTATATGCTTAGATTCAGAGTCTTCTGTATTCAAAAATTAGGGCTTTTTTTAAAAAAAATCTTGTTGAAGATTTGTGAAGGGAAATTATACTTTGAACAAACTAAAAATGATGGTGCAGAGAGGAAAGTTTTGCTGAAAAAAGTTCAAGAGACATCCTTGTCTTTCTCTCCCCAGCTGCCAAACACCGTTGTTCCCCAAAGCTTCCCCCCATTTTTGGATGAAGAATGTCTGTTTTGAGTAGCTAAAACTAAACAGAAGTTAAGCTTCCCAGGTGGGAGCTGGGTTTCCTCAGCGGGGAGCTGACGTTGCCACCCAACAGCCCCCTCCAGCAGCACCCAGCTTGTTTTACCATTTCTGGAACTGGGTGATTAAAGGGCAAACCCTTCCTTTCCGCGGTGCCACGCCGTTTGGAAGATGTTTTACTCATCTGCCTAACCATAACCTACATCGTGATAATTAATGAGTCAACACTTCTTTCTCCACGTGACAGGGACTAGACGGTGGTGGCTGGAAACAGGTAGGGTGCCCAACGAGGCAGGAGGGTGACGGCACCTACACGGCCGCCCCCGGTTCCCGGGGCTGACTCTGCACTCCCACTGCCGCGAGGAGTCTCCGCTGGGGGCGGCCAGATCTTGCAGCGTGGGGGGGACACAGCTCATCCACCGGCTGTGACAAAAACACCCGACCCGTCAGCCTGGCAGGGAAAGAAAGAGGCATGAAAGTGAGAGGAAGTGGAAAAGATCAAGGCGAGAGTGCAAGGCGACAAGCTCACCACCGGAAAACAATAAAAATAAATACGCTCAGAAATAGCATAACTGACATGCAAAGGAGATTAAAACAGGGCCTCAAAATATCTCTTGGGGGGGCAGGATGGGGTGTCTATGGTGGACACCATGGTGCAGCCAGGGGACACGCTGTGGCTGGGGGGGGTGGCAGACGAGCGTTGGCCATCCCCTGGCTGCCTCTGCGTGCTGCCTGGCTCTCCAGCTTCTGACCTACAGGTCTCTGGAGGCTTTGGTCTCTTGGGAGATGAGGAGCGCTTCATGCCTTCCCCTGGGTGTCAGAGCACACAAGACGCTGCCAGCATCTCTTAGCCAAGGATGGTGTAGGGGTTCTGCTGAGGGTGCAGGTGGTACTCCAGCTTGGCTCAGCCTCGTTTGCCCAACCATTCCTCTGGTACAAAGAAAAGCACTTGGGTCCTGTTCCACTTGCCCCAGCATAAATTCAGAGCATGTCCTGTTTAAATCAGCAAAAGGACTGAACAGAAGGGAAAGGAGAATCCAGTTCTCCAGGATTTGCTTTGCTGGAAAGGACAACTGCTCTCAATTTGCCTTCATGAGGGTGCTAAGGTCTTGAGCTACTGAGGCAGCTAAGCATGCTCTGACCTTTAAGCAAAGATAAAGCTCCTGAAGTCAGCACTGTTTTGCAGTAGGTTGCTCCCGTGCTTGTAGCTGAGCACACACTTGAAGACTTACTTGTGCTATGTTCTAGGCGTGTGTTTCAGACTGCTGTAATCACAGCACCACGGAGCAGGACTAGGTCCTATGGGTCCATCCCAGCTCTGCTTCTGTCCAACAGTGTGACCGACAGCACGCAACCAGCTCTGTTGTCTATCTCTGAGGGGGTTTGGTCTCCTGAAGCACCAAGCACAGCCTAGGCATCACAGCTGGGGCACTGTCCCACTGCATGTCCAGAATAATATGTCTTTCACTCCTGGGACAATAAAAAAAAAAAAAAAAAAAAAAGGCAGAGAAATCACACCAAGTGTGGTTAGATCTCCAGAGGAGTCCTTTGGGCTAATCTGCCCAAACTTGCAAGACCTGGTTGCAGGCTTACTGCTGTTCTGGCAGCTTTCCAGCACCCTGTGAATCAGGGAACAGTGTGACTGCCACTCAAGGACAGCAAACTGTTTAAACCATAATACCATATTCCCATCTGGTGCACCGAAATGCATGGATGCCCATGGACGTGTTATCCTTCATTCCCTCAGAATGCGAGCATGGGATATAGAGTTTTCTCCAAGGAGAAACAGGGTGAGCGAACACAATCAGGGAATGTCATCATGCATCTTGAAAGTGTAAAAGGGCCAAGTACTGAAGATTAATTATTATAGCTGTTTAATGATGCTAGGGATTTTTATTATTATTTCTGTGTGTTATCTGAGCCAGGGCCATGGCAACAGGAAGAGAAGGGGACCACCTGCCTAGGCCATGCCAAATGAACATTTATATATTGATTACAAAAGTCACAGCAACAAAATGCTGGGGAACATGGGTCCTGGCTGGGCTGGGCTCCGCCTTGGCTGGCAGCAGAGACCTCCATCCTCTCGGTCCAGATACTCTTGATCAGAGCTGGGGTGACTTCTAATTCTAATGCAAAACAGTCTGCTCTCCTTGAAACAACTAGCCAAAAATCACTGGCCTACAGCCCTGGTCCTGCAAAGTCATCTATTGCATCAGGACTTTGATACACCAAAACACCACTGTTTGAGTGCTTAGATTTTGTTGCCCTGGGCGATTAAAGGAGGCCAGAGGGAGCCGGACATTGCCTTCTCTTGCTCCTTGAATACCAGCTCATGCTGAAGTAAAGTAGAAGTAACATGCTCCTAAGTGTGAGAGGGCAACAATTCTTTTTGCCTATGTGTTGAAGGAAGTTTAATAAAGGTTTAATTAAGTGCCTCAATCTAGATTTAGATGTTCTCACTTCTGGTGTTGGAGCTTGAAGCTGTTAGTCATTAATACTCATCTCAGGTAACCTCCACCCCTCAGCCCCTCACCTGACGCATGCACACGCTTGAGAAAGATTGCTGATATCCTCTCTGAAAACTAATGAAATCACAGTGTGATATTTTGATTTCAAGGGCATCAAAGTAATGCAAAATAATGATGGGATCGGGAAGCTCCGATGCAACCACCACAACACAGCTTTTCTCTAGATGTGAAAGCACCTTGTGAAGGAGATCCAAATCATTCCTCCTCTGTTCAAGTCAGAGAAACTGAGACACAGAGCATCAAAGAGATGCAATACGCAGGTCTGGGATAGAGTCCAAGCTCAAAGCCAGCTGTCCCAGCCCCAGGCTAACCTAGCAGTCATTGACCACACTTCTGCCTAGAAGAGAGAGATGGGATCTGTCATGGACTGGAGATCACTATGTATGTGTGTGTGTTTGTGTGTTTGGCTATGGGTACATAGGTATTACAGACAGAAGGATACCAGACACAATAACAAATAAAGGGGAAATCAATTCTATGGTCAGCTGGGAAAGCAGGTCCTGCTTTAGCTGGTTGGAGTTTAAAGGGCAGCAGTGGACACGGGAAAATGCTTTGTAAGGGCTGGAACGGTAACCAGATTTTTCCCTGAGATTATTTCACAATATTTGTAGTTCTTGTTTGCTGGGCAGGAGATTAGGCAGAAAAGCCCGATCCCCTTTTTGTCCTTTTTAGCAGAGGAGAGTGCTCCAGACCTGCAGATGGGGAGAGCCCGTGGCCAGGGCTGCTGCAGTAATTCACAAGTTACTGATCTTCAGCAGAACAGAGAAGGGGATAGAAATGATTCTGTATATTTCAACAGAGTCTTGTGGAACGTGAAGGGATCATTAGCAAATATTCTCCATGTGGGGCCGGCAGTTTACTGCTAAAGAACAGAAGGCACAGGTCTCTTAAGGTTATTAATAAAAGCAGCAAACATTTCCTCTGCTTACTAGTCTGGGTATGTCCAATTTCTGCTACGGGAAGAGCGCCATGCCCTGATGAGGGATATTACAGGGATCACCTATACATGCAGAGATCCCGCTGTGTCTGGGAAAGGTTTGCCTGCTCCCCAGAGATGCTCTGGGTTGCTGGAAACCTGAAGCTTAACTACTCAAAAAAAAATCTTTTTCCCTTCTTTGCCTTTCTGGCGATGCAGAGTTGCTGGAGTACATGCAGACCTCCTGGGACGCTGCCCTGAAGGCGATTGCTCCAGCCGGCGCTGGGGGTCGGGATGCACCACGCACCCCGGGAAGAAGCAGAGCTCGAGGGAGATGCACGGCATGAAGTGCTGCGCTGCGGTTGCAGTTGCTGGGTATCCGTGGGCTAGAAGCCTCTCTGGATATCGCAACAACTCTCTCAAGATGACTGTGCTGGTAAGAAGTGTGATATCAAGAGCTGTGAGGCTTCGCCCCTGGAAAGTTGTGGGCATTAAGGCTCTGGGTTTGCTTCAGAAAGCTCCTCTCCTCCTCGCTCAGGAGCACTATGACTGAATCAACGTGAACAGACTCAGCCTCTCAGCTAGTTTGCAGACAGGGAAACTGAGGCACGAAGAAAAGTGACTCATTCCATAGCTATCTACCAGTCAGAAACTGGTCTAAGGGACAGAAGCCAGGAAAAGTCTTTGCAAGAAAACATGGTTTTCCCTAAGGAGAGTAACCAGTTTTCTTCAGGCACCCAAAGCAAGGGGAACCTCAGTGGCTTGCAAAAGTCCTCCTGAGCCCACAACCCCACCCCGAGCCTCTCCCAGCTGGCACGGCTGCGCAATCGCCCTGTGTAGGGGAAGAGGAGGGTGGGATGGTCTGGAGGCTGCTCGCAGCCCACAGAGCAGGGGAAGTTGTGCCTGCGTCTGCCCTTGGGCACCCAAGGCATCACTTGCTTTCTGCAGTGCTGCACGAGTGGACGAGTGGCGATGGGAACGGCCCCACAGCAGAGCAGGAGCCTGCCTTCCTCATGTCCCCATGGCCCTTGCTCCTTGTCACGGGTTTCAAGGTCACCTGACATCCACCACCATGGTGTTTTGGTATCCTGGGTCTCATATGCAGGGCTTTGTCTCTTCTCTTCTTGGTTTTGGTGCTAGACCAAATCTCCACTGGTGCCAAAACCAACACCACCATGAATGCTCCACCGCTGCATCAATCGCCTGGGGAGCCCAGGCCTCGGGCCTCTCCCCTATCAGTTCTGCCACTAGATCAGTATCTGTGCTTGAACAAGAGACACATCCAAATGCAGTCAGGACCCTTGCCAGTAATGGAGAATCCATCACAGCCCTCCAAGGCTGTGCCAATGGTTAATTAAGCCTCCTGATAGAAACACACCTTATGCCTAATCTGCATTTGTCTGGCTTCAGATTGCGGCTGCTGGATCTTGTTTTCCCTTCCATAGCTGGGCAGGCCTGTTGTTATTCAACTCCCATACCACATCACCTTCCAGCGGGACTTCCCTGAGCCTGGGTTACCCTGGGCATCTCGTCTCCCGGCCCAGAAATGTTGCCTGGGTGGAAGGTGAGGGCTTCAGACTTTCATTTGCCATTTCGGATGCCAGGCAGCCCATTCAGAGCTGTGTGGACAGGAGTAAGGGAGCTCACATGTTTTCCCAGGGTGAGACTGACCGTACATGTCCTGTGGATGCTCTACATGTGCCCAGTTTGTTCTCCACACCTCGAACATGCCAGAATCCCCCTCCAGCTTCTTCAAAGGTCAGGACAGAGATGAGAATGTACTCACTGTTCTCCACTACAGGGCTT
>KL271272.1:47870-72443 GCA_000699545.1 Podiceps cristatus | reverse complement strand
GCTGACCCGCCAGCCCCTGCTGCTACCCCCAGCACTGCGATGCTCTGTGCCAGCTCTGTGCATCCACGCAGCAAGAGCTGGAGGGATCTCGGCATTTGTGGAATGAGCATCTGGGAATGTGCATCTGATCTTCAGACCACGTGAATGGGGGGCTAAAAATAATAACCAACTGCCGTTCCATTCCTCAGCAGCATCTGGGGCAGTTCGGGTGGGGAGGAGCAGCCATCAACCTCTAACACCACCCAGCAGCATCCCTCTGCCTTGCAGCCTGGGTTTGTGCATATAAAAAGGGCCAAAGGCTGCAAGCTAATTTTTTAAAAGGGTTTCCCTCAGGAAAGGCTATGATGTTGTGAATTTTCTCCTACCTTACCCATCTGCTGCTGACCTGGCCTATTAAAAGATGCCCTGGTTTTGCACTTGTAACCTCATTTGCCCTTTGCAGAGGAGTTGACACAAGTGCCGACTGTATCAGTGAAAAGGTGACAGCATTACAAAAGGAAGGCTGTGAAGGTTGTCCCTGTGACTATGAGTGCAGACCACGTTTTGAGAGCAGTCAATGCCTTCCCCTGCTGCACAGCTGAGCAGAGCCCGGCTGTAGCAGATCTGCAAGATTGCTGGTGGGAATAGTCACTGCCTTGCCAATGCATTTTTGCACATCTTTCAATCATCGGCTTTAGCTGTGCCACTCTCTCTGCAGTGGCATTGACCAACTGTGAGCGACACAGTCAAAAAAGAGTCGCCTGTGGTGACAGCTTTGTTTAAACTTGCTTGTTCTGTAGGGTTTCTTTTCCTCTCTCCTCATCCAAAAATAGCTTTACCCAGAGATTTCTTTCAATGAGTAAATATCATTTCCAACCAAGGAACAGCAGCAGCGTGTGGATCAGGTCCTGCACGTCTAGGGGAGAAAAGGCCAGCAGAGTCCAGCCCTGCTCACACCTGGATTCACTTTGGTCCTCTGCAGGTGCTGGGCAGCTCTGAAAAAGCAGCGCATGGTTAAACCTTTCTGTGTCCAGTTTTTTCCCCTGTAAAATCAAGTTTGTGTCACTCCTGTACTTCTTGGCGGCAGATGGGGGAATCCTGCCACAGGGCTGCAGGCAGCAATGCAGCCAGGCTGTGGTCCTTGGTGGATGCTGGCTCAGCCCCACACAGGGGTTTCATTTTCCCTTTTTTCATTCCTCAACCAGCTCTGCTGCCCCAGGGGACACTGAAATGACCAAGGGCTGAGCGGTGAGCGGTTTCTCTCATGATCATAGAAATGGGCAAGTCATGAGAGCTGCTGAACAAGGGAAGAAAGGTTCTGGCCAGAACCAGGAGGAACAGGAGTGGGGAAGGTGTTGGGAAGCACAGCATTCCCACAACAGCTTTCTTGCTGGTCCCCTGGCTCCCCAAGTCTAGTGCTGTAGCATTTCAGGCTTGCAGATGGGGTAACACCTCCAGGGCTGGGCAATTTGTGGCTTGCAGGCTGCCTGTGTGTGGTTCACAGGCTGGTTCTTGTGCCAGGCGAGCAGCAGTGGCTGGCAGGTGGCCTGCTGCATAACCCACATCCCTGGCTGGGAGGCAAAGGGGGTGAACCCACCAAAACCAATTTTGCTGGGTCACGCAGCCATTGAAAGCCTGTCTCTCCTGCTCCACTGAAGAGCCAGAGGAGCCCTGGGAGCATTAACTTCTTCCAGCGTGATAGTCATGGTTTGACATCTTTGGGATGACACCATTGCCGCGCAAGCGAGCACGAAGGTGCCTCAACTGTGGTCTGGTTTCTACCGAGAGCAAGGGCAAAGCCCGACTTGCTCCACAGAGCAGAGGTGTGCGTGGTGGTGGGAGAGAAGCAGTGCGTTGCAAAAGGGAGATGGGAACATCAGGCTGCTGGATGGAAAGGCCTGACTAGAATGAAGCTGCAACCACCACCAGGACATGCCAAGACCGTCCCCAAAATCCTTGTGTGAAATTGGGTCTCCTGGGAAGCCAGCCCAGAACACAGGGTAGATAATGCCCTGCCTGCCTGGCAGCCCTGGCAGGTAATGAGCAGCTTGAGTCATACCTGGGCAAGGTGTCCCCAGGCTGCGATGATAGACTCCCAGCCTGGGTGGGTCAAGGCGCAATTGCCAGGTTCTGTGCCCCAAATTTTGAGGCAGGCCTGGATGCCTCACTGGCAGAAGGCCGCGTGGGGCAGAAGATGACAGCTAGCAGCCTGCTGGAGGAGACCCGGCTTGGCAGGGAGATCAAGGCTCTGGGAGTGGGAAGGAAAAGGAGAGGAACCAAGAATGAGAATTGGGCTGGGGTGGGGTGTGGGAAGCAGAGCTGAAAAGAAATATCTGAGACTCTTTCTGTAGGAGGATGAGAATTGGATTCCCCTGGAGCTGGCAGTCCCATTCAGCCCTGATCCAGATGCTTCCCGACAGGCCATGGAGGCTCTGCAGCATCCCCACCCCTGAGCCTTGTTCTCAGCAGTACCCAGAGGATCCCGGGAATGACAACAATAGCTCTGCAAGCTTCGACACCTCCCAGCTGCTATGAAACGTGTGGAGGAGAAGCCCCATCTCCTTTGTCATTTGCCATGTACAACCCCAGATCCAGTTCCCAGGTGGTGGCCTGTTCCTTTGCATGGGACACCAGGGAGGGGACAGCCTGGACAAACACAGGGAGCACCTGGGATGGGAGCGGGAGGACTGCTGAGCATAGCTCTGAGAAGTGTGGTAGACTCTGACATGCTTAATTGCCCTGCCTGGCTGGAGGTAAGAGAAGTGATCTCAGAATGTGCAGGTGACCCTTGCATTTCTGCTGCGTGTGCTCAAAAAACAGTGTATTCCTTGTTTCTCCACCATTTTCCTCCCTATCCTTTCAGCCACTGAAAATATTTATTCACTTTTTATTAGCAAATGTAAATCTCCCTGAGTTGGGAAATCTGCCGCCAACTCTCAGTTTGGAAGCCCTGCACCCTTTGTGCTTCCCGGGAAGTGGGCTCCTCACATGTGCTATCTCCTCTCTGATCAGCTGTGAATCATGGACCATCCAAGGCAGCATGAGCAGAGGGAGAGCAAGACGTAGTTGCAATCCCTAGGGAGCACTGCAGCCATCTCTCTGTGCTAAGCCTTCTGAGGGTTTCGGTTGTTCATCAGAAAATCCCTAATTTCCTACTGAAGAAAGAAGAGGAAAATTTCTTACTACACAATTCCCAATCTGTGGCCAGGCCACAGAAGATTTGCTGTTGCTTCCTGGCTCCAGACTCAAGGACCTGTCTAGCCAGGGACTGGTGCTGCCAGCTGAGCCTCTGGAGGTGCTTCATGAGACAAACCCAAAACGTGGCACCAACCATCAGCACCACGCTGCTGCGTGCTCCCGAATCCAGTTCGCCCAGCCCCTCCCGCTGTGCACACGAGGAACGGCTCCGCAGAAGTGGAGGGAGTTACACCCCCGTGCAACATGAATCATGGCCAGCGAGTCTTGAGCTGACCCTTGCAAGGAGCTCCTGAGGCGTTGCGTGAAAATTATTTATGGGTGGTTTTTATTGCCTGTAAGAGGATGTAGAAATCGGACAGCACACTTGTGGTTTTCTTCTGTCAAATTGTGATCAAGGTTGCTATTCTGCTGCCCAAATATTTAAGCATGAGGCAGAAATCTTTACAAGGGCTACTACATTCCTTAGGTTATCTATATTGGTCCTACCTGGGCCTATAAATTCTAGAGGGACTACCAAAGTAAATAATACATTGGCCTGCACATATGTTGCTCCAGGGAAATTCCCATTTCCTGTAGCACAAAGGTCAGTAGGTCAGGGACCTACTTGCAAATCAATAGAAAATTACCTTTCAAGTGACACCTGCATTAACCTTTGACTCTTGTTGATCTGGATGAGGTTAGGCCACTGGTCCCTATAGGGAGAGTCCTCCATTGTGCCCATGATTTATGTGCATTATCTGTTTTCCCTGCTTGATCTTTGGAATTGCTGGCACAGTTCCCACACAGCATGCATGGCCGTTTCCCTGCGCAGTGGTCAGGGATGGCAGGAGATACACAAGGCTGTGCTTTTTGCTGACAGGTGTCAGAAACAATAAGGAAAATGTATACGTTTGGAAATGAAAAAACAAAACAAACCAAACAACAGGAAGCAATTACAAAGACCCCCTGTCAACATAAAGCTTTTCTATCCAAAAGATGTGTCCTTAGCTCAATCATTAACGACACCCATAGGTCATTAAAAGTGAATGAGTTGTAAAAATCAAACTCACTTGCCATTAGAGCTGAGCTGGACAGAAAATTGCTGGATCCTACAGCCTCCAGACTGATGTGAATCACTCCTTATTTTCATCAGGGGCTGGTTCACACTATGTATTTCTTTCACCTTGCATGAGGAAATCAGACTGGTCATTTCACTCTGCTTGTTTCCTTTGCTCTCCCTCCCTTGCATTGCTGCAAGCCAGTGCTGATCCACTGGGAGCCAGGAGTTCAGCAGAGCACCCCCTGCACGGCCCATCTCTTCTTATTCTCCCGCCGCAGTGCTCACACATTGCCACTTCAATGTCGCAGCTCGCCACCATCTCCCTGGCCAGGATTTCACTTAGCAAAGGGTTGAAGGCTCCTAAAGCTCCTAAAGCTGAAGGAGGGAAGGTTTAAATTAGATATTAGGGGGAAGTTTTTTACAGAGAGGGTGGTGAGGGGCTGGAACAGGCTGCCCAGAGGTGGTGGATGCCCCATGCCTGGAGGTGTTCAAGGCCAGGTTGGATGGGACCCGGGGCACCCTGGTGTAGATCCAGGCCTGGAGGTTGGTTTCCCTGCCTGTGGCAGGGGGGTTGGAACTCTGTGATCCTTGGGGTCCCTTCCAACCCAGACCTTTCTATGATTCTATGAAAGGGATCATGGCCCTGCCCAAGACCTGACAAAGGGGACCTCGGCCCCTATGCTGGATGTTTCCCCATAAGCCACTTAATGTGGGATTTGGGCTGTGAACCCTTTCCCTCTCCCCTTCCATAGAGGCTCTGAATTACCTCTTTTCTGGGCATTATAGAGCTTGGATTGTCATGCAGGCACTGATGAACACAGATCTCTTTCCAGCATTTCAGATGCTGTTCCTTAGTGTATGACGCAACTATGTCTTTTGTTTATTTCTAATTCCTCCTTTGCACCTCAGAGAAATGCTGCTCGGTTGCTTTGCTGCTGGTGAAAATCCTTCTGCTAAGCACTGCCCTCTGAAGCAGGTAGGGGATGGGGTGATCATCGGAAAACAGCTGACGTATCTCAGACACCTCCTGTAAGGACTGAATTCCCAGTCAGCCCAGGCAATCCCGCCAGAGTGTGCAAAATGCCCCGCGGGCTTTAGATAACACTGAGCAACTCTCAACTGGCAGGAGGGCACTGTGTCCTCCAGCCAACCGTGCTGGCTTGACAGAAGTCCACTGGCACAGGCCACCAGCCTGCCCCAGCCACCCTTCTTTGGTCCATGGGGACACCCCGGGTGCAAGGGGCCATGCAGCTCTCTGAAGCTGGGCTTCTCGTTGATCTGGGCACGTGTGTTTTTGGCCACTGGCTTCTGATTGTCACTTGGGACCTGTGGGTGCTTCTGGAAAGCAATTAACAGCTGGAATTAAAAAGGACAAACGATAGGACTTGGCACATCGCAGTTGGCAAATGCTCCCCGACCCTCTGGCTTACTGCAAGCCCTAAACCTATCTGATTGTATCCTGTTAACGGGCTTTAGCTCTGGATGCTGCTGAGAGTCTGCCAAGCACAATCTGTAGGAGTTAATTGGAGTAGAGAACAGTAATAAAAAGACCTTTGACCGAGCCCTGCGGATCAGGCTAATGGGAGGAAGGACTGTGCTGCTGTTCGGTCACGTCCCTTGAGTTGTCCTTGTTAGAGGGAATGGACCCAAGGTCCTAATCTGCTTGCCAGGTGTCCCTTCTGCCCAGCCACTTTGTAGACAGTAGGAATATACTCTGCCTACCCAAAACCAGCCAGGCACAGTAGCCCTGAACGATTTGTTGAGGCTTCCCTGAAGCAAATGTAGCAGTAGCATCCCTCACAGTCTCACCTAGGGACACTTGTCTGAGAGTACAGCACAGGGATGGGAGGTGCAGACATTCCCTTCTTACAACTGCCATGGGAACAGGTATTAAGAAGCAGCTGGAGAAGAGCTTGCAATGTAACATCCTCCTCACCCCAGTCACATTCAACTGATTTCACTTTTCAAGGTTTTTCCTGGGAATGCGAGGTCATGATCTGTCCCATAGATTTCTCTCACAGATACTCAAAGCAGCAGCATCTTCACATCTTTCTCTTTGGCTCATCTTCATACATCTTCTTTTTGGGGCACCCACTCTCAGCAACTGCAAGCTGAAGCACAGAACAGGGCAGGACGAAGCCTGCGCTCTGTCCCAGCGAGCAGGAGGATGGTTGTTTCCCAAGGAGACTGCTGATCTACGGCTCTGCTGTAAAAGCTCGAGCACTGGGACTGCTGTGTCGCCTGGGAGCCTTGGCAGGTAACAAATGTTTCCTGATTTCCACCTTCCCTTTCTTTCAGTGCCTGATCTGAGCTGCTTAGTGTCCTTGCTGTGCAACATCACACAGCCCCTGTACGCTGCTTCAGAAAGGGCTGCATTCGCACAGGGGTTGGATGATGCCTCTCTAATCTGCCTGCCACATGCTATTCAGTCAGTAGGAGAACACCAAAGGAGGGACAGACTTCACTGTGGCAGCAATAAAATTAGTGCTGCCACAGATTCCCAAGGAGCTGCAATTGCCGGCGATCAGCTTGGCCACACAGTCCCGTGAGGCTTGGGGTATTTGGTCACTGCGGGGTTCACCAGGGCCTGCAGGTCCCATTTGGGCTGGAAACAGGGCCAAGAGAAGATCCTCTTAGATTATATGATGGCAGGTCAAAACTCTAGTCTTGGTCCTCCTCCTGTAACCCAGCCCTGCCCAGGCATCCCCGTCATGGGCAGCTCGGGTGGGATGGGGGCGGATGGGGCCGTGTGGGGCTGGGGAGGATGATGGGTGCCAGTGTGGGAGCCCAGCTCACAGCATCCCAACCCTGCTGACTGAAAGCACGACGTCTCGCCTGCTGCCGCACACTGGCATGCTGGGACCACGCGGGCAGGCTCGCTGCCTTGGGGGCTGCCAAGGGGGAGCACGGAGTGGGGGTGAAGGGGGGGGCTGGACTGGGACCTCGGTTTCACTTCCTGCCCTGTGTGGGGAGAGATCATTAAAAATATCTGACTAAGGCAGACTTCTTTGTTCTCGGTATTACTAAGCCCTCCCGCTCCCTGGCCCCCCTGCGACGACAGCAGTGTGGGCAGAGCTATTTCACTTTCCCCTGGTTTGCAGACTGTCACAGCTGGGCAGGCAGGTGTACGGCGCTGCCGGACTGCACACCTCCCAGCCTCGCTGGTGCGTGATCCTTTCTCTAACATACCTGGGCACTTTTCCCCAACTTCTCAGTGGGTCACAGCATCTTAAATCTCAGAGACCTCTGGGGACACCAAGCCAGGGTAATGTGGATGATGCTGAGGGACATCAGGTGGGGATCAGGTTCCAGGGATGCTCAGAGCAAGGGAAGATTTGGGGCCCTGCTTGCCGGGCACAGCAGAGCTGGGCTGCACAGCTGTCTCCTACGTGGTGTCGCAGAGAGGGAGACCTTGATGATCTCAGGCTTGGCTTCCATCAAATTTGTCACAAACTGATTTCCTCTTGGATTAATATGGTTACCATAAAAGATATGAGCATTTGAGTATCTGCCTCCACAACTGCAATACTGGTTTTAATGGCCATGTTGACTAATGTGCACAGTACTTTACAAATCTGTAACATGCCTTTTCTTGCCAGAGTAACTTGCAGCCTAGTGCACATACAGACATTCCAGCTTAGAGGAACAGTGGTTAGTAATTTAATGTATCCCCTTTCACATGCATCAAGCCCTGTGGTGCAATTAGATGCCCTCTTCTGCAAAGGCAGTAATTAATGCCTCTGCAGTAGCCTGGGAGCTGGGAGTGGGACAGAGCATGTGAGGTGAGCTAAAGCCAGGTTGCATTGGGTTGAATGGCTGTCAGAAGCTCATCTTCTGAAACAACAGTCAAGACAGCAGCACAGCAGGTCAGCTGGAAAGACTGTTTCTTCTTGTTTTTCCACTCTTGCCTTACTAAACCTTCTTATTGATTTCACTGTAGATAATGAAATAAACACTACACCTACATGGTCTACCATGGAGGCCCATGTTTCATTCCATGTTTCCAAATTCCAGACTCACTTTGACTCTTGGACTAGATCAGCTTTCCTTGCTCATATTCTGCTCATCTCCAGTGCCACTCTTCCAGCTGTGCTGATGATCGCTAAGGGAGCCCATCAGATGTTGTATCAGATTTCAAAATGGGTGAGATTAACCTGGGGCAAAAATATCCATGCACCACCTAAGCTCTAAAGCCCATGAGTTTTGTTGCTACAGATTTGTGTTTTCACCCTGTTGGTGCAAGCAGGTGGCAAACTGGAAGGTGATAATCTGCTGATATTAATACTGTGCTACACGTAAGTGCAAGCTGCCATATCTCTCCATCAAAAACTTGAGTGGCATTGGGTAGGGCTGTCAGGCTCTGCTTCTGAAAGCTTAGATGAGATGGCATTCAACCACGAGGCTTGCTTAGCTCTGCTTGCATAGAGCAATGAGGGCCTTGCTGCGCTTGGGATGGGAGCCCAGGAGCCCAACTGTGCTGCGGCCCATTCCCTCTGCCGAGGCATTTGGGATGAGCACATGAGGGACCATCTAAACCTTGTGTGTGGTGCCATTCGCAGAGCTGGATCCAGGAGCAGATGTGAAGGGTGGATGGAGCTGCCCACCGGTGTGACTGTCCCCAGCTGTGTGGCGGGGAGTTCAATGGTGTCGAGTGGGGCTGACATGACCTACTGCGTCCCTGGTGCAGGCTGTGCCTGTCAGGGGAGACCGGGCCGCCTCACCACTGCTGTCACTGCACATGCAGCCAGCGAGGCCGGGAGCAGGGCTGGCACCCGGTGGGAGGGCACTGTGGAGGAGACACCTGCAGCATTACTTCATGGCAGCAGAAGCAGCTGATGGGTAAGCCCAGAGGTGCTGGGTCAAGCCCACTGTGGGGAAAGAGAAGGTGACTTTTGGTGAATCTCTCCTCCTTTTTTTCTCATAGGAGTGAGATGACCAGTAGCAGTAGTGGTAGAAACACTAGTAGGGCAAATTATTTCCTGCACAGGTGGACCCCTGAATTTAAAACCCCAGGGACAACTTGTTTGGGAGTGCTGCTGAACAGGAATGGTAGAGACAAAGCCCTTCAGAGCGAACATTCTGCAACGCTCCCCTGGAAATTAAACCCTGAGAGGACTGTGCCCTTGGAGGCCAGGAGAGGGGACCTTATGCATTCAGCAGTGACCCCATTCCCTCTTGCACAGGCTTCTCCTTCAGAGCCGAAGAGACTGGTCACAGCATGGGGACCATCTTTGTACAAAGTAGCTGGGAATTAGAGATAAGTGGCTATTTTCAAAGTTTAGTTTAAAAGTTTGGATTTTTTTTGCATATGATTTCATAAGCAAGGGAGAGGCCTTCCTTAATAATGCAGGTTTTTAGGAAATGTGAGGATACGTGCACTGTTTCCAGCACCCCAGGGTGCTGCAGGTGTGGGGAGTGCTTAAGATGCTTCAGAGAGGAAGAAGGAGGGAGAGAAAAGCTTTTGGAATGAAGTGGTTTTCCTTCATCTAATCAAAGGTTCTTGCTCAGGGCCAGAACAAAGCAGCCAAGACCTCTCCTTTTTACCATCATCAAATGAGAGAGGTCTTGCCTGCCTGTTCATTGTGCGGGCAGTTGCGGGTTGCTGTTACCCTGTTGTCAAGGTCTGAAAGCCTGGCTGATCCTGCTGCTGAAGCTACACCGTGTGCTGGGCAGTGCAGCTCCTCCGAGTGCTGGTGAAGGACATCTGTCAGTCAACACCCACCCTTTCCCAGGTCACCCTGAGCAGCAGCCACCTTGGCCAGGTGAGGTTGCAACCTGCTCTGGGTGACCCTGCTCTAGCAGAGGGGTTGGACTAGATGATCTCCAGAGGTCCCTTCCAGCCCCACCATTCTGCAATTCAGTGAGGTCTTGGCCCTCAGTCCCCAGCTGCAGGTCCATGACCCACCTCCCAAGCTACCCCAAATCTCCAGTGACGGCCAAGGGCACTCGCAACCTGCTTTGGAAGGGAGAAGCTGAGGGTGGCTGGTGTTGGGTGAGCTCTCAAGTAGCAGTCTGGGGGTGGCTCGTCCATGGAGGAGATGCTGAAATGGGGCACCATCACCTCCTCCAGCCTTTCCAGGGCAGTGGAGGTGGGAAAAACGGAGCAAGTGAGCATGAGTGTGTGTGTACGGTTGTGCATATGCATGTGCGTGTGCGTGTGTCTGCGTGGGTGTAGGACAAAGCATGTAAATAGAGGTAAAGAATGTGCCGTGTATGTGAGGATGGAGACTGGGAAAGGAAAAATTACTTAGCCACAAAACAGATCTCCTGTACCTGTTTTTCTCATAAAGCAGCATGAGGATGTTTCTGCTAAAGCAGGCTCCTTTCACAGCAGCTGCATTATGAAATTACTTCTTTTTAACAAATCCATCTGCCTGCTTTTTAATAAGCAGGGCTTTCCACTATTGTATATGTGCGAGGTCTGACCTTTTCATAGGAAAAAACATTCATAACCAAAAACTATAAATAGAAAACTTCAGACTGGAGCAGATAAAGATGTAGGTTATGTGATTATGTTTTTTTTGGTTTTTGTTGGGGTTTTTTTAAATAACATAATGTGGGAGGGAAAGGAACAAGCTCTTTTAAAAAGTCATAAACTTCTGTTATTGCCTTAAGCTTTCTTAATATTCACTGAAGCATTTAAGGAAAGCCTTAAAACAGTGGGTCTTACAAGACATCTGTATCTAAGCAGGTATTTTTACAAAGGAAAGGAAAAAAGATTAGAAATATGTTTAGTTTAGGAAAAAGGGTATTTCCCCAAACTGTGAAACGAAAAGTTTATACAAGGTTTGTATTTCTAGGGTAAGGTAAGTTTTATATTTTGTTCATGTTCTGGTTCTGCAAGCTCTCATATATACACACGTAAATTTGCTCACGAGTATAGACACTTAGTCTTCAAAGGGACTACTCATGTGAGAAAAGCTGATCATTCATTGTTTCCACTTCAGACCATATTTGGTCCTGTATTTTAAGCCCCAGCTGGAGGCAGGTGATTACATGAGAATCTCAACTTACTTTCTTTTTTTTTTTTTTTTTTTTTGTTAAAAAAGTAGAAAAGTAAGTTTCTAAATCTTGTGGTTGAAGAGAAAGCTTGAAAACATGTCCTCCACAGAACTTCAGAACCAGCAGACAAATAATATGAAACCAATCTTCTGCCTAAATCTGCTAATCATACACTTTTCTTGATTGGGAGCAATATTTTTTAAGTGTATAACAAAAGAGTTCGAGAAAGGAGAGTAGGAAATGATCAGTGCAATTGTGGCTTACCTGAGCCACGTCAGCAAATCACTGCTGCCACATGCAAAGACCCTTGGTGGCTGCTGGCTCACAGATGCTCTGAAGAGCTTCACTTAGCAAAGTGAACCAAGTCAAAGTGAACCAAGAGCAGGCTTTGGTTAAGCATGCATTTAGCTCGTCTCCTGTATCCCCTGCCTCAGATTCTAGGATATGCGTGTCTTCTCTGACATTTAAGACAACACAGAAGAGAAATCAACTTGCTTGTGCTGTCAGCTTGGAAGTAAAGATAAGCTGTTAGCTGTAGCCACTGAAGGGTGCAGCAGTAATACAATACTTAAGAGTCTCTGTGTTGGTTTTTGATATACTGCAGCAGCATAAGAAACAATTACACTGATCCATATTTCATCAGGCATTGCAGGCTGAACATCTTTTACGACTATTGTGTAGCTTCTCAGGTGTTGGCTTCAGCTTCCTTAGAGAGGTATCTTTTCGCTGCGACTGCTCAGTGCCAGGCTCCTATCTCATCATCACCGCTCCACGGCGTAGCATGATGACAGCCATCCCTTGAGTCGAATGCCTCCGGTACCGTGACACCGCTCACGTGAGGAACAGAGCCAGGCCAAATAACGGGGTTTGTCCAGCACCTGCAACAAGGAACTTTGCCTCTTTTTGCTGCAAGGCATTTTAGGTTGAGTTCGTATCACCACTTCCCCGATACCTATAAATATTTTTTTCATATATAGAAAATGGGAAGCTACTTAGAGATCGTAGAAATGAGAGCGGGACGGTGATTTCTGCAGAGATGTCTGCTTGTGTCACCGCAGCTCTGTGGGCACAAGCTTGTGTACACGCTTGCCACATGTAGAGTTTGCCTCATAGCTTCATTTCTCCCAAATGACGGCCTGTTAACCAAAAGCCTCCCAGGGAGGAATGTTTGAAATGTTTTTCAGAAGCTGCAATTACTGCAGAGATATCAAGACCCAAAAGTCACACAAGTGAAACACAAACCCTTGGGGCAGCCAGGAAAGATGTCATGAATTCTGCGTGGGTGGTTTGAAGAGAGGGGAACCCCGTCATCCACGTGCAGAGAAGTGGGGCATAGATTTTGCGCAGCACCTGGTGTGTGGCTGCTCTCATAACTTGGGGAGGATGCAAAAAGGAAAGATGGGCTGCCCTTGGGAGAACTTGAACTCTGCAACAGATGCCTGTTTTAAGAACAGAAACATATTCCTTTCTGTGGGGCTGCACTTGAAGTGATCATTAAAGTGAAATCTGGCCCTGCGGAACCTGATGGCAAAGTCACCATGGACTTTGGTCTGGTCCAAATTCCAGCCCTTGGCTTTGACTGCAGTCCAGTGGCTGCCTAAGCCTGAAGCTGGCCTTCTGCCCTCCACCGAGTTTCCTTCTAAAGCAGTGGAACAGGGCCCAGGTTGTATCTCACCAATAAAACAAATAGAATTAAATGATGCAAGGGTGTTTGAGTCGTGATTTTCATCAGCGTTTCCTTTTCACTGAGCTCAAAGTCTAGTTTGAATGCAGCCTACTATTTCAGTCTGCAAGAAAAGGCTACATAGAAAATAGGTTTTGAATCAGACACTTTACATAAACCATGGGTTTTACTAAAAACTGATCCATTCTTCTCTTTTTCACTCCTACAACAGAGAATCTGCAAGGAGGCATTAGAAGTTTCAGTACTTTCATCTTGTCTCAGAACATTTAAGGTGGCCAAAGCAGGTTATAGTGATGATAATAATAATAATAATAACAACAATAATAATCATAACATTGAAATCATTCATCACAACTGATTTGTTGGAGGAATTTTGCCACACGTGGGCGTGATAAGTCATCCAGAAATAGGTCACGATTTTCTGAAACATAGCTGAGGTGCAGGATTATTTGCCAAGTAATTTATACCAAACAAATCCCTCTCACTGTTAGTAGACAGCACTTTTATTTTGAGTTGTTTTGACTGAGTAGCACCATGGTTCACATGGTGCAAATCTGTTTCTTGATTAGGAACTGGAGCAGGCACCTAATTTTAGCCATGTGCCAGATATCTCCTGGCTGAAGCCAGCCATGAAAGCATGTTCAGGCTAAGGGAACACAGGGAGGCTGATTTTGGTGACCAGTCCGTGTGCCAGTAATACAGAGGCCCTTTGGTAGCAATGGGCTCGGCACCGTCCTAAGCCTGGAGATGCTGCAGTGTGGAACAAGAGCATCCTTTTAACTGCTCTTCTGAGATTCAGACATGTTGGGGAGGCTGTCCCGAAACAGCCACGTAGGTGGTGAAACCGTGAGGGCTGTGGGAAGATGAAACGGAGCCTTCCTTCTGCTGGAGGAAAGCAAACCATGGTCTCCCTTTGCTTTGCACCCAGCCTTCCTTGGTCCTAGCTGATGTGCCTGGCTTTTTAAGAACCCCCTCTGGACACAGCCCGTTGGGGTACCCCTGCAAAGCCAGGCCGAGAAGAGGCTGGAGCCCGTGGTGCCTCCCACATGATCATCTTTCTATCCATATCTCTGGGGGTTAGATGTGGTTGAGAGCACCCGGAAAATCTCCTGGACCTCCTGGTAAACTGGGCTGCAAAGGGGTCAGCCCTCACCTCACATTGCCACATCTCAGCATCAGTAGGGGCAGTTTGGACTCCTCTCCTTTTAAAGGCACTGGAAGTCACCTGAGCCCAGTGCCGAGCATGCAGCTGCTTACAGACGGTGTGGAGAACTTGTAGATGGCCTTTTGGTAGTCCTCCTGTACAGACAGGCCAAAATCCTGTCTTTTTGTTCAAACCGAGGGTATCTCCAGCATTGAGTGGCCGAAGGCAACTTCAACAGCTATCCTTCAGCCTCCCCCTGCAAGCAAGAGAGAAGCAAATTCATGGCTATCTCTGATACTCTGATTTATACAGAACCCAGCTATATTTAGTGCTTTAGGCAAAGAGTCAAGATTCCTTATCCCAAGGGGTTTGCAATTTAAATCAGGGAGAGAAAAAATTCAGCCCAAAACTGAAACAACTATCAGAGGGGACATTCTTGTGAATAGAAAAGGAAGATCCATCAGAGCTGCTCTTTTTAAGAGTTTTGCAGGTACGTGAGCAAGTGAGCTTTTAGAGTGGCTGAGATCAATCTATATGCAACAACTTGGTTTTGCATAAGGAGTTTTTTGTCACGTCCAGGGCTTGAGTTGGTGGTGGGGATGAGAAGACTCTTTATAAGATGACCCTCTGAGGCAGCTGAAGGTAGACTCAAGCCCACAGCTGTCAGTTGGACACCTTTCAAGGTGTGTGGCAAATAACAACATCAAATCACAGCGAATAGAAAGTAAGAGAAGTTTTTCAAGGACATCACAAATGAGATTTTTGTCAAAAGTTGAATCATCTGTCCCACTGCTCATCCCACAGTACGGAGCAAGGAGATGTTTGCTGATTTGGGCCTCAACATTTATCGTAAACCTGTGTCTGTGTGCAGGAAAGCAGGAAACCTCCTTACCATGCTTGGAATTGTAATGTGCTAGAGGTTTTATGAGAAGGGGGATAAATTACACTTGAATAAAGCTATCACTACATCCACCCTAGGGAATTGCTCCATCTGCCTATCACTCTAATGCTCACTCTATCACTGTAACCACAGTAGTTAACGAAAAACACACTCTTGACCAACACACAAGTACAAACACCTGTGTAGACCCAGGCTTTTCTGCTTTCTATGGTTCTGGCAGAACAAAGGTAAATTAAATTGGTTGAAAATTAATTTCTGTGTGCGTTAAGTAGCTTTTCACAGCCTGAGCAGTGTGAAAGAGCTTTGGGTTAGCTCAGAAATAGCCTGAATAAGTTCAGAAGGCCATATTTCTTTACAGAGCACATAATCATTTCCAAAGCATCTGCCATAAAAGGGGATGATTGAAACAGATTTCCTAGTGGATAATTTCCTTCCTGTTCCTAACACTTTCATCTCAGGAAACTGAATCCAAAACTCATGGTTGCCAGTGTGAAAACTTCATTGATCTCAGTGGACCTTGGTTCAGCTCTGAAAGATATGGGAACAGATACTGAGAATTTGTTTTTCTGTTGCTTGGGGCAGCACCGTCCCTGTTTGACACACCACAGCAACACCAACACATGGCAGAGCTCCTTCCCACGGCCATTGTCCTGTGGTCCCCATCCCTTTCTGATGCTCTCATAAGCCAACATAAGATGGGGTTATAGAAATGAAGAGTAACATGATCTGAGAAGTACATCTCAAATTGACATGTTTGGAGACTATGGGAGTTATTTGCTGATCTGATGGTGTGGCTCGGGATGGGAAATCTCACGTTCAGGTGGACCTTTTTCATGTTTCCCACTGTCAGCTCTTCCCTGTTCCACCTCAGCACATGACTGTGGGGTTAATGTCTCTCCAAGTAGGGACATAAATATGTGCAGTGAGTGTCTAGGGAAGCTTCTCACCTTGTTTTCTGAATAAAAATACCTCTCTCACATTGCAGAACAGGTACCTTCATTCCCATAGGAGCCGGGACAGCTGATTCAGTGGGTAGAAACCTGGTGCTAGCTGAGGTAGCTATTGCTGATTTGAGTTGAGAACGAGATCTTCAGTGAAATGAATTGATGGTTTCAGTTCCGGATCTGGTGGGCAAATTTAAAAAAAAAAAAATTAAAAAACCAAAAAAACAAAAAACCAACACCAAAAAAAACCAACCAAAATTGGGCTGTGTAGTTCAATGCTTGCTTTCAGGAAGGCACACAGAACAGAAGCCGAGAATGGAGACTGACTCATCTCTCGCCCTTCAATACGAGCCCGTGCCCCCGGTCCGCAGGAGGCAGGAGAGGCAGGCAGGGACCCTGCCTGGAGAGCTGGCAGTGCCCAGGGCCCAGGGGGGTTTGCTCCTGCCCATCCCTCCTCTGGGGAAAAGAGCAGCACCAGGGAAAAACAGAGAAGTGGAAAGTAAACCTCTGGCTCTGTGAGATCCCATTCATCCCAAGACTGTCCAAAATGATTCAGCTGTAAATGTTATCGTACCAGAGCTTGCTGACATTTTCATTCAAGTACAGAATACAAGGGAATTTCAGTTAACCCTCCAGTGGCTAGAAGATGTACAGTGGTGTGATTTGTTGCACAGCTTAGGAAAGCCAGATTTGTGAGAGCTGGCAAGTCAGCATCCCTGTGCCTCCTGCCAGTTATACCAGTGTGCCTTCCTCTGTTGCCATCTGAGAAACCGTAAGCAGCTTTCAAATGTTTTAAAAGTCCCCACCACATCCCTGTGGGAGAAGTAAAAAAACACCTCTTTCGACAAAGAGGGAGAAGGAGGCACCAGAGAGAAAAAGTGCGAATTTAGGAACCTGGTGACAGAGCAGTGGGGAGCAGGCAGGAGCTCCTGGCTGCCAGGAACATGGCCTTCCTGAGCAGGCAGTCAACAGGACGAGTAGCAGGAACAATGAGCTAAGTGCTGCGATGGAAACAAACACCTTTTTTTAGGCACTAAGCTGCTGCTGCTGCTTTCATCACACCATTCATCTGGGAAGAAAGCAGCGCAGCAAAACAAGGTGCACACACAAAGCACACTGTGTCTGAGCTCACACAAGTTACCAGCCTGAAAATTTAGTTGTTAAATTATTTCATTTAATGGTTTGGGACTGCAGAGTTCTTGTATGATGTTAAGTCTTTGTAACTGGATACGGCCAGGTGGATCCTTAGGGCAGGACCTGGATGATCCGTAAGGGGACTGAGGAGCACAAATGAATGCTAACTTCTGAGCTGCCAAAGCCAATGTTTTCACCACACAAGTCTTCCATGAAGGCTCTTGAGCTGTTTTACAGATAAACACATACACACGTGCACGTGAAACCCCCTGGCAAAAACAATGGTTGTTTTGCATGCCAAATGTGTCAGTTGCATTGCTTTTTACGACTGAATTCATTCTCAAGTCATGAATGCAAAAAAAAAAAAAAACCAAACCACCTAGTGAGTGTTTAAATTTAGGGCATTAATTTTGCATTCCAGTGTAGAGGGAACCCAACAGTCTCAAACCTCAGAAAAAGCCACTTCACCTCTGCTTTATGGGCAATTTCATTCTGCTTGTGTTTCCAGAGCCTACTTCAAAGTGCAGATGCATTTCAGGTAAATAATGACAGCTTCAGAACAAGCTTTCCTTGTAACACAAATCACCTCACTAATGAAATCAGGGGAAAAATTCAGAACAACTTGATATCCATCTGCCTGAAATCAAGTCCTTCCATTTATATAGTGTAACTAGGGGCCTGATTCCTCCCCCGATCAAATCAGGATGAAACTCCTGCAGACTCAAGTGGGAATGGGCCTTTACTCTTTCTTGGTGACTGCTGTCAGAACCAGGGTGAGGATGCCCTGGTCCTTCCAGTGTGTGGCAGAGAACGTGCCTGTGGGCGCAGCAGCAAACAATGGGGTCAGGTTCAGAAGAATACCAGCCACCTTCCCTCAGCACGGAGAACAGTTTCTATAGTTTCCACATTTCCTTCCTGCTCATGTCAATCATGTGCAGAAGAAAACAATGAAGAAACACCAACCCCACGTGGAATAAAATAACGGGAACCCAAGAATGAGCCACATGCTAAAAAGAAGAGAGTCATCACATCCAAGGTTGAAAATATCGACTGGCTGGACTGCCAAATAAATCAGACTAGCCCCAGGGACTTGGATCTATACCTGTACTTACCTCTTCACCTCAGACCTCAAGAGCAAGTTTCCCTTTTTCTTTGGAAGCCTGGAGGTGGGTGGATGGTGCAGCTCTTGGTCGCCTTCATCTGTATCACTGAGACACTTGCCTCACTACAGCCCTGCACCTGCCTCCAGAGCTGCTGCCTCTCTCAGGTCCCATCAGCCTTCCCAAAGACTCGGCGGTGGGATGAGGGGGGCCAATATGTCCACTCTGCTTGGCAGCAAAGAAAAGCAAACTGCACTTGAACCTGGAAATTTACAGGAATGCAGAGCAGCCGTGTTGCTAAGCCAGCTGCAAACCTGCTTTGCTCGGGGCTCTTCCCTTTGTAGGGTTGAAGGAATGAGGCACGCGTTGCCAAGTAGGACATCAGTACTACAAACAAATGGAAAGCCCTTATCCCACCAGCGATCTCGACCTGGTAACCGGCAGGCAGCTAGTGTAACAAGAAAGCTCCACTCCTTCCTACTCACAGAAAGGGGAGGTGGTAGGACACAGGTTATAATTAGAGCCACCCACAGCAATTTTGGGGAAGCTTCAGCACATGGACCGGGATCTTTCTTATTGTAAGAGCTGCCAGTTCGCCATCTGCTTGGACTGGGCCAGGCCAGAAACCCAGCAGCAAGCACCTGTAGACACATCTCCTGCTTGCCTGGAGTTTAGCAGTGCTTTAAGCCACCGTGGTCCCTGCAGCGGAAAGTGCACAGCAACAAGAATTTCTGTAAACCCTTACTCTGAGTGTCCTCCTAATTTAAAGGATTTACTTCAGCTTTGGAGACAAGCTCATGCTGGAGCAGTCACTCCTTTCTTTCCACCAGATTGTAAAATGCCAGAGGTTCATCGGATGGGCTCTTCCCAGCACAGTTTCCTTCAGCTGGAGAAACACCAGTTCTGCCAAGTGCTGTGTGCCGAGGGCGCAGAGCATTTCATGGTGCAGCCACCCCTTCCCCGTGCAAAGCCTCTGGACTGTCCCTTTGCAAAAGCAGCCCCAGAGAGCACAGCACGAGGCATGCGATATCCCCGTGCCTGGACCGAGGCACCTCAGTGCCATCCCCAGCTCTCTGTCCAGCTGCCACAGAGGCCAGCAGCAAGCCCTGGCCCACGTCGTGCTTTCCTTGCACAGTTCGGCTCACATCCTCAGAGCTCAGCTCCGGCAGGACGAGGGCCGACATGGAGGGCTAAGGAGCTGATGTGGTCTTTACATTGGTGGTACATGGGTCTTACCCCCTCCTAGGCCAATTCAAGAGCACCTCTGCTTTGGTCCTAACTCTAGAGGTGCTAACTCACGGGGTGGATTTGATACTCCATAGATGAGCCTTCAGGCAGCATCACTGGCCCAGTGCGTCTGTATCTACATCCACATCTGCATCCGCATCAGCATCCTTATCCTTATCCTTATCCCCAGGCAGGACTTATCCTCTCTCAGACATCCTTTCTAGTCTCCCCAAAAGCAGTGCAGGCCCCCCATGATGCAGGCTAAACCCCACCAACATAAAGATTTCAAGCACCTGATGGAGAAAACATGAAGCAGTGTGAGGAACAGGGCCAGCCTAGAAGAAGTGGGTCCTCAGCAGAGGCAGCACTGTTCAGATTGTTACATTTGCTACTGCACTTCTCGTAAACACCCTGATTTTTGGTGCTTTCCCCTGAATCCCAGCTGTAGTGCCCTGGGCCCAGCTGTGAGAATCTCAGCTTCCTCTGTCTTGCTTTTAATGGCCAGGATTTCTGAGCCTCCCTGCTTGCAGAAATAGTCTTCAAAATATGAGCCCAGCACTCTCAGAGGAAACAATTTCTTTTTTTTTTTCTTTTTTTTTTTTTCTTTTTTAACTCTGCCACTGTGATTTATTTAAAGAGGGACTCGGGGGCCTCACTCAGGAGTTTTGGGTACTCGCTCAGTCTGGGGAGAATAATCACAAAGCCATTACTGCAACATGGCCACCCTGGGAAGCCCTGTGGTAACTGCTCTGCACGGGCACCCGTGCTTCACGCGGCGCGGAGGGGACGATACCTTTCCAGCTGAAGGCACAGCAAGAACTTTCTTCCAGGTAGATGGAATATAATTATGCAGTCTATGAATGGCGATGTGTCTGCAGGGGGGTGGAGACGCGGCGAAGGGGGAGCCAGTGTGTTTGGTAAATGCTTTGAAATGTATTTGTGTGTTTCTGAGATGAACCTTAAAGAAAATACCTGAAAACTGGTTTTGCTTTTCCTAAAGCATTGGCTCTTTCAGGCAGCAGCTTTGCCAAAAGTCATTAATCACATCTTCATTAACAAGGGCGGGGGAACGGTGACCTCAAGCAACCGAGGAAAACAACTAAAACTGCATTCATTTGAAGGACCGCTTTTTAAATTCTCTTCTGGCCAGCACATTCTACTGTTGACATATATTTAAAGTGCACTGAGTCTTCGGGATATACTGGGACTTCTGCAGATAACCAGGGCAAGACTTGACCCAAGGGTGTGTTTAACTTAACTGTGTGTTTCCTGGAGTAAAAGGGGAGAAAGCAGAAAGTTTTTAAAAGGTCTTCACACTTTTCTGCTACTTCAGAGTGTACCATGTGAGCAGGACAGGCTAAACACACTGTCTCTCTGCTTCTGAAGCCTCAAAATTCACAGATTCCTGGTTCTCATTGTGCGCATGGTTTAAATCCAGAGGGAACATCATGGTCACTCGGTTCTTTCTAGCCCTGCCAGCCTGGTTGCTCTAAACTCTACAGCCCTGCTGTTAGTGCCATGGCACAGGGTCCACCACATCTCTCGGCACTGTGGTAATTTTCTCAGTTAAAAATGCAGAGTCAGCTGGATGAGCAGCCGCGTTAGGTGGGGGACCTCACCTGCACCAACGGGACCGCTGCTCTTGAGGTGGGCACCAAGAGGATGCAGCCCCCACGGCCCTGCTTTGTCCTGCCGAAACTCCATGTTTGCTCCTTGTTCCCTGCTCCGAGCTGGTTCATCAGCTGGGATACAGGGATAGGTGAGAGAGCAGGGACTTTTGAGGGGATTTCTGGACCCTGCCTCAAAATGCATTTACTGCGGGGGGGCTCTCGGCCGCAGCGTGGGGAAAGGGCTGGTCCCCACCTTGGGCAGGATGCTAATTGGTACATCGTGGTAGGCAAACTGTAAGCCCAAACCCTGGAAGGCTGTTGCCACTGATAACACCCATCTGCTGTGGCATCATGTCCGTTGACATAACCTTAATTAATGATATTACCAAGCTAATGAGGAGATAAACCGCAGATCCCAACTCCTATTAAGAAATTGTCTTAAATACCAGTCACTAATCGCTATGGAGAAACAGATAGTGGGGCCAAAATGCACACCTGGAGTAAAGAGGTGTGGCTCCTGTGTTTCTGGTGAAGTTGCATTTGTTTACTCCGGGACTGACTATGAACCGTCCTGATTAACACACGGTGGGTGTGCGCTGGGCCAGAAGTTGTAAACAGCCCCAGCCTTATGTAATGGCATGGGGCTTGTGCAAGAGCTGTCACCCAGGTGGCAGCGGGATTGATGTCTGCGGAGATCAGCTGCGTGCCAGCCTGGGGTGCAGATGCGCGTGGGAGCGCAACCCCAGGCTTGCTCTTCCCAGACCCCGAGCTGGCACGGAGGGGCTCTCTGGCCCCCTCTGAGCCCTGGGGTACTTCACAGGGATGGTCTGGTCTCCGTGGCTTTGGGAATAGGGCATCACCAGGCACTTCTTGGCAGCTAAGAGCTTTTTGGGCTACTTAATTGGAAAAGATTTGCCAGTTGTGACTAGAAGACTTCCCGCTACCATTGGAGCGGCGTGGATGTAAGCTGTAAATCAGGGAAGGGACCTGTTTCACTGCGCTGACTTGATTCTTTGGCTGTTACTTTATTTCCTTGCTGTTGTTATTCTGATCCAGTGAAATTAAAAAGGCATGAGTAGCCTATTTGGATCTGAATGTGTGAGTTCCTGCCCTGCAGAGCTTTCAGTAGAGATTAGATTTTACATGCCATTGTGCGGGGGAGATGTGCCATCAGGCAAAGGAGGAACAAATGCAGGCGGGGCGAGACCGGAGAGACAGAAGCCCATACACTTGCATGAGGTTGCCTGCTGCTCGTGGGGTGGTATCTCCATCTCACCGATGTTTGGACAGGTATCTCAGAAAACATTTCGCCCTCTCTGTTTTCTGCAGGATGTCCTGGAACGTGTGAGAAAAGGTAGCCATTTCTTCCTCACGTTAGCCTTTAAAATCTTGTCCTAAGAGGACCTAAAATAAAACCTATGCATAAAAACCTATCCCAAGGCTCGTGTTCCTGAGCGTGCAAGCAGACAAGCTGGGGGACCCTGGCGCTTAAGAATAATCCTCCAAGTTGCTGGCAAGGTAGATATGCACTCAGTCTGCTGGTATCCAAATAAATGTTGAGGGATTCCAAGGATTTATGTGCTCACATGACACACAACACAAGACATCAGGAGCAGACAAGCCTTTCACCTATTTCAACTACTTTACTCTAGCACTCTGACTGTTTCTATTCAGTCAGGTTGTTTCCTGCTTGACAAAAAAAAAAAAAAAACCAAAAAAAACACAAAGTGTTTATTTCTGAAGTAATCACAAGGTGTGCATATATATAAAAAAAAAAAAAATAAAAAAGAAAGGATCTCTCTTCTTCTTACATCTCTATTATTTCTATTGTTCAGGTATGCCCCAGGTACTTTCCCAGACATGTTGCCTTCTGTTTTTAACTTTGCCATCTGGGAATCAGATATTGTACATCTTCTGTGGTGCTTTTCAGCAGGGAAGGAATTTGTTACTGCTTCTCGCAGATAGTTCTGGCTTGATGCACACTCAGAGAAGAGGGATGCCATCGGCTTTGCGGTCACTGCCCTCCAGCTCGGGGACAAGCTAAGGCTGTGTGTGCACAGCACGTCTCTGGAGACAAGCTGAGGAAGTTGTCACGACACCTGAAAGCCAGGCGATGTCCACAGGGTCCAAACTCCTTCACCCTCGGGGAGCTATTCGGTTGGTTAATTTTGCACTGAAACTTCTTTGCAATCTGGTACATTTGGTAATGCCTTCAATAAGCACTTGCTTTGTGGAAGTCAAAGGAAAGCAGAGGTGAACTCCACGCAGCAGACACAGACCAAATCAGCCTAAACTTCAGGGCAGTCGGAGCTCGGTGCAGGAGCAGATGCAGAACTGAGCTTTGTGGGTTGGACCCATCTCTCGACGTTGATTCTGAGCATTTCCTGATTCAGAGCCTTGTGCTTTGACCACAAACCCACCATATCCCCTTCTGCTTGGTGTACATCTCTATCTGGTCCCTTAACTAAACACTGCTCAGTAAATGCTTACAAATTCAAGAAGAGGGGCTGCTAGTTGAAAGACTCGCATTATCAGGGCAGCTGGAAAGAAAAATTAACAGCAACGGGAACCAAATCAGAGCCAGGAGAAAATCCTAGGTGTTTTAACGTTGGCAGATAGCTGCTTAAGAAACATTTCTTCAGCCTTCATTACACCCATTCCTAAACACAAAATCTAGTGAACTAAATGGTGCAACCGGTTGTAGGTTCAGGTGGGTTACTCCAAAGCGGGCTGCTCCTGGCTCAGGCAATTTTGTGAGATTATTGCTTTTCATGCTGCAGCCTAGAAAGCAGAAAAGCTGCCACCCCGATGCAGGAATATAACTGTACGTAAGAGGAGTGAAGTGATATGCTGGTATCACAGTGGGGAGGATCTTGTGGGATACCGAGAAGCAAACAAACTGTGACGGAGTATGCATGTGCATGTTTTCTTCTTTAAAAATAAGCTCAGTGGAGTCTTTTTAAAAATTTATTTTTCCTTTAAGACACAGTAGCTAAAAATGGCCTTTCAAAAATAAATCAAGCCCGAGTCTGGGTCTGAAAGCACTTAATGAGGGGTAAAAATGGTTAAAAAAAAGGAAAAAGAAAAATTCCCATGCTATTCCTAGCACAAACTCCCCTACCTCTGCGTGTACACAGAGGCTGCATCACAATAGAGCATTTCTATGAGTTTCAGACCAATATCTGGCCCACTTAGGATAGACCATGGGAAAGCAGAGACTACCCTGAGCCCTTCTCAAGAGGCTCTTGTCTCCCAAAGGCACTGGGCACTCCATCCTAGACACCCCCAGCATGGCACAGCATCTTCAAAATCACAAGTGCATGACAAGGTTGTGCAATACACAATAGGATGAAAACAGTTGTGGACAACATGATGGAAAAGCTATTGGGGAACTGAACAGTTAAAAGTTGAAACTATTATTTGCAGCAGTCGGTTCAGCCTTTTTAAATGAAAACCAGGCTTTTCAGACAAATCTAATTATGCTCTTTGGAGAGGTTAAAAGTTTGGTTGGGAAAAGTGACGGTGGATGGGATAGATTTTGGCAAGGTGGTTGAGTTAGCACATTCTCTTAACAAATAAGAATATACAATATCAATAGCACGCACTGTACG
>KL271272.1:1846-47853 GCA_000699545.1 Podiceps cristatus | reverse complement strand
TCTTCCGAATGAGCAGTCCCTGGGGAGCCACTCAGGGCACGTCCCTTGAGGAGAGCCTCGGGCACTGACAGGACATCCAATAATTTTCAATGCTTTTACCAGCCATCCGGAAGGTGATGCGGAACGGCTGCTGCCAAAGCCTGCAGGTGACACCAGACAGGCGGAGCGGTGGCTGACGAAGAGGTGGGGGCAGCGGTGTGGAGAGACGCAGGTCACTGGGCACGTGTGCTCGGGCAGCCAGAGCCCCGCACCAAGGAGCCCGGATGCAGGCGACCGGTGCGGAGGGAGAGAGAGCCCCTGCCCTGGAAAGCGGAGCAGGGAGTCGGGAAAGAGTGCTGAGGTCAGAGCAGACAAGCAGCCTGACCTGAGATTCCAGTGTGATATTGCAGCTAAAGGGTCTCATAGGAGCTCTGGATGGATGAAGAGAGGAGCTGCAGACTGAAATATGGACCAATTCTGGTTCCGTAGGTGGTCTTAACCAGCCAAATATTTTCCCCGTTGTTGGTCTCTGCATTTTAAAAAGGAAGTTGAGAGACTTGAAGAGCTCAATCTGCTAAATTCAACCAAAAACTGAGAAATTATTTCATTATAATGTGTAAGCACCTCCAGGAAGAAATAGTGGTAGGAAAAAGGTCTTTAACCCCAGGAAAGGGCCATGACAAGCACACTACAGCCTGATGATTTCAAGTTAGAAAGTAGCATGGATTTTATCAGTGAAGATGCTTAGTCTTTGGGATGAATTCCAGGGGCAGAATTGGTTCCACATTTCCTGATGCCATCAAATCCAACCTGGCTGCCCTCCTAGGAGGCCTGATTGAGATCAAGCTGTGCTTTGCCAAACATGAGTTAAACACAGAGGTGAGGGAGCGATAGTCAGGAATCCCTGAAGTGCTGGGGCTCAGGAGGGCGTCCCCAGCCCTCCCTTGCAGCCATGAATTCTGGGGCTGAGAATTACAAAGTTGAGGAAGAAAAATATAATCTAAAAGGCCTGTTGCCTCTTAGAAGGTACGAGAGGGTGAGAAAACAGATGAAAAAAAACCTCCAAGAGTTCTTGGTAACTGCTCACAAACTGATAAACACCCCCCCCCAAAAAATGCCTCCATCCTTTCTCTTTTTTGTCTTTTCAGTATTGTAAGTGAAATGACTTGATTATTTTATAGAGATTTGTTGGTAATGATCTTTTTGAAACACTGGCAAGTTGCTCCTGTTTTAGTTTTGTTTGTCTTTTGTGAACAACTACAGTTGGGTTTTCTACTCTTTGTTTCTGAGTGTGTGTTTAGGACTTGATGAGAACAAGTTAAATACAACAAATGAGTTTTGGACTGAGCTTTGAAAGAGATTAATTCTGTGGCCATTCATTCTCCTTTCTTGGGAAGTAAGTCAGTCCCATATGCAGGCACTGTTTCTGAGAAAGTTTTGTCTTCGTGCTAACTGGTATTTTACCCTTAACATTGCCCAGGGATCAGTTCATGTATTGATGTACCAGTAGAGATGGACTTGGAGGATACCAGGGAAAAGAGCCCTCACCAAAATCCCCCAGGAATTCAGTGGCAAACATGGGATTAACACCTAAAAACACAGTATGTGGCTCTAGCAAGCCAAGGGCAAATAGGGCAGGTAGTAAATCTAGAAGGACCAGTAGGAAGGTTACAATATTTGGAATTAAAGAAGAACAGCCAGAGAATGAACCAGAAATACAGCTGCTGAAGGAAATAATTTGTACAATGTTGATCATCTCATCCCCATATGCCTGTAATAATTTTGACAAGCATTTCATTTTATCTATTATTATTAAGAAAATGATTCCTTTAAGGGCAAAATCTAACTACATTTTTCAGGTCAGCTTGATTCTGGGAATCATTCTCACTCGCCTGTGGTTTTCTCTATCAGGCCAAACTTGATCCCTGGGGTATTCCTCTTGACTCAGTGGAGTTATGTTGAAGATCAGCTTGGCCTTAGGGCCTTTAGTTATACTGCCAATGGGTTTCCTTAAAGGGATATTTCCCTACTTTAAATGCAGTGATTCCAGGCAGTGATTTTCATTTTGCAATCTGGAAGCACTCCTGCATATCTTAAGGAAGTTTTAGTTATTCTGGTACTGAAGAAACCTTCTCTGGCAATAGATAATACGTCTAATTTTCATCCGGTGAAGGCAGGTGTGTGCATGTGCTTCGGCTGGTCTGTGGATGGCAGCCTAGAGAGCCATCTGCCAGGTGCCTCCCATCCGCAGAGAGGTCTGGTGAGGAGTCCCGGGAAGGGACATGAAATACATAGCAGCCCCACAAAAGCAGAGTCAATCCTATTCACGGTGTTTCTGATTGACAGAGCAGCCTCTTATCTTCCCCTGAAACCTCTGCACCCAACCCTCCAGGTGTGTGTGTCTGTGTTGGGAGGGAAGCCAGTAGCCTGACTTTGTCAAAAAGCTAATTAGAGGGATTATTTAGATTCCACTACCGCGGGGAGCAGCTCCTGGTAAGAGTCACTTGCTTGGGGAAAGACGAAGGAAAGACTCAAAATTCGAAGGATGGACCTTTCAGCATCTTCCACCCTGGACCTCAGTGGCTGCAAGATGCCACTCGCTGAAGACAAGTGAGTGTATATCCAGTGCCCTCACACAGATTGCTGCTCCCACGGGGCTGCTAAACCCTGCAGGAGAGCTCAGCCCAAGGGAGGTGTCACCACAGAGCTTCCTCTGCACTCGTGGTTTTCGTCTCCTGAGGTCCTGGGGCAAAAAAAAGGGCTACAAACTGATGGGTGCAGGATGGTGTCAGGACAGTATCACACCTGCTGAGATGGTTTAGCAGTGCTCCCCCCTGCCCTGGATGTCACAAGCGTTACCTGTTTCAGCTTGCTTCAGCAGCCAGGTTACTCCCAGAGTGCTCCAAGTCACAGGAAAAAAAAAAAAATCATGAAAGCAAATGCAAACCTCTTGGTCTTGCTTCATGCAAGATGTGAAACCTACTAATGAACCTGACTGTAACCAGCCTCCAGTTGCTCGCTTAGAACTGAGCCACACTTGAGGCTGATACTGCAGTTCTCAGAGATTTGTCCCCAGGACAAAAAAAGACCTGAGAAAGCCCAGGGCTAGGTTCAGACAGGCTGGGAAGTGTTATGCAAAACAGCAGCACAGAGTATAGGGTATGTATGTGATGTACTTGTGAGCTTCTAAACTGAAAAAATCTTCCTATAGGGTCTGATGATGGGCATGACACTGAAAAGCAATGTCCACCTTGCTTTGGTGAGGAACTGTGCTTTTAATATGACTGCACCTGGTCAGAAGAGAGAGGAGACCTGTAAATCTTGATGGCTTGATACAATCGGACAAGCCAGAATCTGTGCTTTAGGGTTTCTGCAGGGCACTTCAGCACACAAATGTGCATCAGAGGAGAGCATGGTTTGGGGCTCAGGGGTGAGCTGTTTCTGTCCTGCTGCAGCCACCATCAGCTTTGCACAATTGTCGCAGTGATCCAGCAGCCTGTGAAGCATAAAAATACTCAAATGCAATTTGGATCCACACAGTATCACACAACTGATTTCATTACTGTGAGAGAAGAGGGCTGATGGGATTTCCGTATAATACAGCCAATGTGCAGAGATGGTGGCTGATCCGATAATCAGCTCTGGACATTTCAGCTCACCCCTGTCCTGCCATCTCCACGTGCCATCCTTGAAGACCAGCTGCCAAAAACCTTGGCATTATCAAACTGAAGACAAGTGACACAGTCGCAAACCTCCACTCGTTGTTCCATCTCCATCTCAAGGAGACCAACTCTGAAGGTGGTTCTGGTATGCAACAGTGGGAAAACCTTGAAGGGCTGGGGTCTGCGTCATCTAAAGCAGCAACTGGCTGACTTGGAGAGCAGAAACCATTTGCTGTGGTATCTGGAGACCTCTGAACAGCTGCAAAATCCCAGTACTGAGATCTTGGTAAGGTCGCAGTTGTGATGGGCTGGGCACATTGCCAGGGTGGAAGATTCCAGGATCTGCAGCCTCCTGGGAACACCTA
Organism: Podiceps cristatus; assembly: GCA_000699545.1. Taxonomy (NCBI): domain Eukaryota; kingdom Metazoa; phylum Chordata; class Aves; order Podicipediformes; family Podicipedidae; genus Podiceps; species Podiceps cristatus. The sequence continues at coordinate 43,847 of KL271272.1, read as the reverse complement.
GCAGCCAGCACGGGCTTTATAAAGACACCTGAAAATCCTTGCTTAAAGCTCATCAGCTTAACTTTAATAACTGGGAGGGAAAGGGTTTGGAGCCACCGCAGTGCAGCCTGTGAGGAGAAGCACAAAGCCAAAATGGAGGAGAGAAGCAAGTGAACTCAGAGAAAATCAGCCATGCCATTTAAAAAGCATGACTAGAAACGTGCTCTCTCCCAACAGACTGGCCTGTTTTTACATGATCATACACAAACACAGCACAAACGTAAAAATAGCTAAGGGGACAGTCATTGCAAATTGTAACAAATAACAATTTAATAATATAATTTTAATGAAGAAATCCCAGGCACCCAATAAATTCAAGATTTGGCACAACAGCAGTGTCCAACAGCGGTAAATAAAGCAATCTGCCAATGACTGCACATTCCATCTCATTTTCCTTGATGTTTTCCATGGTGTCATTCCTCTGAATCACAACTTTTCTTTTAATCTCATTTTAGTCTACACCACTATTAGATGCTACGCTTCTTCCTTGACAGCACCGTATTTGAATGGCCACTAAGTAGGTCCTGGTCTGAAGCCGGTGAAGGTGAGGCTGTAACACGTGCGTGTCTCCTGCAGGCTGAGCCCGGAGAAGGCTGTGGAGCATGCCTTGACGGCATGCACTCACACATAATCAGCTGTGGGTAATTTGGAGCAAGAACCACCCTCGTGGCCCCTAACAGACTCTGCACGTGGGATTCAGTTGGCTCCACAGGTCTGACATGTCATGACAGAGACATTTCTCCTTCACGCAGTTCATTTTGACCTGAGCTAATGAGAGATTAACCAACCGATGGCAGCAAATCAGCTGCTGCTGGTCTAGGGAATGCATCTCAGGTTCTCTCCTTAATGAGCTTCAAATTTGGCTTTCCTTAACTGAAGGAGAGTTTGTCATCATAAACATCTTGCCAGTGATACAGTCCTTATCTGACAGATGGAGCCCAAGGAAAACTGTTTGCAATGACCTAATGTTGTTTGCCGCTTGCCTGGCAAGACACCAGTGAGTTGCTCGTCCCCTGCACCGAGAAGTCACTAAGCAGATGCTCATGTCTCCCAAACACAAAATCCTCACTTTTTAAAAATAAAGTTAAGGTTTCCAACAGATCAAAAGCACTTCGGAGCCACTTTGTCTCTTCTGCTGCATGCTGGGTTTCTGCAGGGAGCTTGTTTCTGTAGGGGTTGTCCCCACTCTGCTGCTCTTGGAGTCTTGGAAAAGGCTGGGACTCAAATGGCCTTTAGTATGGGCCTTTAGCATGGCCCTGTCGGGAGCGTTGGGAGATGATTAACCCTTTTGTCACCACTAAACCACAACGGGAACATCTTCCTCTTTTTCTCAGTCATTAAGTTTTTGCATACTGGAATTATGTGCTATAAACAAGGAAGTTTTCCAGCGGAGTGCACATCCTTGAGTCTTTCAGTAGAATGAGCTTTTTGAGTGTCCATAATCACAGAGTATAAGACAAACCACAAAAGAAGCCTCCTTAATTTTAACTTCTTTTGGCCTATGTTGGGCAGGACCTAAAGTCGGGATTTGAGACAAGCTCAGAACTACTTCGCTATTACCATAAAATTTCATTCTGAGGGAGCTTTGCCATTCGGTGTCAACTGCACCTGCTACGCTTCTCTTCAGGTTTCCACCTCAAACTTCTTCCTATTCAGTCCTGTTTTCTTATGCAACTTTATAGGCTGTGGTAGGTGGAGATAAGGAGGCCAAGTCCTGAAATGATCTGTCTGCTTTTGTTTTGCAACCTTAGTGACAGCAAATATTAATGTGCATGCGTTCACTGCCCGACTTGTCTGACCACTCTGCATGGCCCTTTTGGTGACAGGCAAAAACCTTCTACGCACTGACGCGTTCTCCAAACATTGCAGAAATACGGTTAACGCTGTTATGAGCCCCTACACATGCTTTCCTCTTTGCACCCCTCCTGGTTTTTTGCACATTGAGGATGTTCCAGGTCCAGCACTTCTCTTGTGCCAGGCTCTTCCTGGACTGTGGCTGTGTTACACAACAGTGCCCTGTGGATTGAGGCAAGGATTAAAGGTGTCCAAATTATTAGGAAATCAGAGCAGTGAAAGGTCAAGGATCTTTCTATTTTCTCTTGGCTTTGGTAGGTGGTGGCAGAAAAATTACAAATGCACTTTGAAAACAAGGGGTAGTGAGATACAGTTTTCCAGAGCACGTGTTGGCATTCATGTCTGTGTGTGAACTATTTACAGGTATGGCAAAGCGTTACTAATCTCTGAGCTATTTAGAAAGGAAGTACCTCTAGGATCTCCTCATTTGTCTCCCCTGTTTCTTAAACACCACTGAGTCATGCTGAATCTCCTCCCCTCCTGAAAAATTGCTTCGCAGAGCTCCCTCAAGAAAGAAAAATGTCCCTGGACAGCGAAACCAAGAATCCCAAGTGGGTTAGTCTCCTCCTGCAAGCTCGTGATCTAGTAACTGGGTAAAAAATCCTGGAGACCTTGGAAAGGAGAGGTCAGTCTAGAGGTTGCCTGAGGATTCAGATGCTCTTGAGGCCCAGGGGAAGAACTCTGTTATCAAGGTCTGCAGTCCAGCTGGAACCAATCTGGACTTGACCCTTCCCAAAGTTTGTGTGTGTTTGGATGGAAGTTTCTGATTCAGACAAATCTCTGCTTTCAGACAACCCCCTGGAAGACGAGGCTGCCAGTTGGCTTTGCAAGGCCTTGCTGGATGTCCAGTTATGTCTGAACTTTCCCTGTTTCCTTCCCCTCCGCTCCAGTATGCTTGTCTGCATCTGGCTTCCCGTTGAAACTTAACCCCAGATGTATTACATTGCAGCTTGGTTCCTGGGATGCTGTCACAAACGGCAAGAAATTATGAACAGCATTCCCAAAGGAAGCCATGCTGAAAAGAGCTGAGAGAGAGGGAAACCTCGCCATTGGTACTTAATTTTTTCTGAGCTCATACATCTTGTGTTTCTACAGTTTCAGAGAAAAAGGAAGTGTGTACAAAGGCTGCCTTGAACAACAGGAGGACACTGGCTCAGGCAGTGAAGGGTGAAAAGAAGAAGTAGGCACTGTGGGAGAACTGGTGAAGATGAGGTGGGTGAAGGAGGTGCTCCAGTGCCTGACTTGCGTGTACCAAGAGCAGCGAGTGGCAAGAACTAGACAGCCATCAAAAGAGATGGGTTAGGCACTGTTGGAAGAACAGACATGAAATGGAAGATGACATTTGTGAAGAAAAGAGAAAAAGGATTTTCTCACAGTAAGATAATCCTGAAGTGCAAGCGCCAAGGGACAGTGTTCCTGCTTCCAAACATAACCTGACAAGTGGCAAAGCAGCTAGAAAGCCAGAGCTTCTGAGCTCTGATCCTAGTGAGGCACTAACTCCTCAACAAGAGCACCTACTACTTGCACGTGCCGCAGACATCTTTCAAAAGCTTCAATATAAAAATACGGAACAGGGTCCTCAGAACCATAGAGAAGCAAGTCAGGCTTGACTCAAGGGGATCTGAGCATTCAGTGCTTCAATATCTCTGGCCAGCTTTTGACCATCTGAGAAATGGAGCATGTCTCATCTGCCACAGACGATGCCGGGAGGTTAATAATGGTATTTCATGTCTGAGGTCCTTCGACAGAAAGATGCCACTTAACACAACGCATTATTCTACCCTAAAGCCAAAGTCTCCTCCACCCAAATAAATATGTATTTGTGTTGCCTGATTCCCATTTTTAATCTACCAGCTATTCTTACTAGAAAAATAACAATAAATAAAAATCTCTGGCCATACAAGTGTGCCAAAAGCTTGGCTAATCAGCAGGATTCTAGTATGTCGCTACAGATTTTGGCAGACTTGTGTCAAGAAAATGATGCAATCCCATTCCTGGGAACCAGTGCTTCCAGCTTATTCGGATTGTTTATTCTAGGTGAAAGTTTGCAACATTTCCATTTGGTTTCACCACCGTGAGCTTTGCCAGGCCTTTTCCCAGGCAATGAATGCTTTCTCATTTCTCTGCTTGATCTCCTATTTACAGGCTTAGTTGCTACATTGCTTTTATTACTCTGGAAGGCACATACTTGGTCAAGAATGGGTGGATTTAATCTTGCAAGTGGTGCAACACTTTCAACTCCTGCTGACTTCAGTCAGACTGCAGGAGCGAACATCCATCAGTGTAAGAAAAGGATCTATAGTCTTGAAGAAGGATAGATTATGTCAGAAGAATAGCCAGAGACGAGGCAGGGATGCATTAATCAATATTATTATGTTTCTATGCAAGTATTTAACCTGTTAGTGCTTTCACAGAACAAGGAAATGCACAGAAAATGGTCCTTGCATGGCTCTAGAGTGCAGAGCAGCCGGCACGTGGTGTCAGGCCCTACCTTGCGGAGCTTTGGCCTGAAGAGATGAGGCCAGGCCAACCTTGTTAAGAAAAGATGAGCCAACTGTATACAGGGATTCCTCCCCCGGCTTGAGCCAGGCCCACATAGGGGCTGAAAGTGTACTTCCAGGAACATATTGCTCTGTTTTCAGCCTAAAACGACTATTTCCTCATTCTCTTTGTTCCTCTCTGTCATTTCTTCTTTCTACAGCAATATAACGAAGTTCCACTTTGAAATGAATCACTGTTCTAATGCTCATTAAATTAAGGAACTGACCATTCTGGTAAGACTCATGCTGACTAATTGCAGGTGCTGTTTAAATTTCCCCAATAAAACTTCTACAAAATCAAAGCCATTCCTAGCTGCCATTCAAATCCTGGGCATCTGAGGAGCTTAGAAGATCCAGTTGAGGTGGCTTTCTAAAGGGAAATCTCTCACAAAAATGCCCTAGTCCATTGCAGCCTGCCTGAGAATTTGACCTTTTATTTCCAAACACAGTAGGGTCATTGGCTGGCCAGGTCAGCTAATACGAGATCTTCTGACCAGTTCACAGGCTCAGCCATTGCTTACAATACCAGTGTCTCTCAGAAGGAAGCATTGCTGGCATTGCAGTGGACAATGTATTCACATGGTCAAGTCAAGATTTCCCCCCTCTGTTAAAGAATCATGATTAGGATGGAGATGCTGAAGTTGGGCCACTTCAGTGAGCAAACATCTAATCCCTAATAATCCAGATGTCACTGAAAATTCAAAAATCATCTGATCTCTTTTACATTAATTCTGAGCCAGAAAGTTTCCCACTTTGCTTTTCTCCCTTGTGCTCATAGGGAAAATAACAAACCCAGAAATATCCCTTCTCCAGGACTACACATAGGTGGTTTGGGGGTATTTTTGATTAAAGATAAAGCACAAGCGTGAGCCTCCAGGCAGCACATGTGAAGCCCTAATTCGATGCCACATTTCCTGGCAAGACGCGCAGCTGTGCGACAGTTGTGTTCCCCACCTGCGCAATGGGAGCAGCGATCTCTTCGTACGACGCTATCGCTTGCCCCGCTTTGGAGTCAAAACTTTGGAGGAAACTCTGCCACTCACTAAAACTTTTCACAAAGTGTGTCACAGGAAGGCTTCAGTCTCCAGGTCCTGCTGTTTAATAATAAACCTGCTGTTTATTTTGCAGAGCTCGTTTCCTAGACAGAGCACCGAGATGTCATGAATACCTGTGTATTGTACTCACCTTTCCCGCAGTACCCTGTGTCCCAGGCACCGGGCAAAGGTAGCTCAGCACCGTCAGCCCCACCGAGGCTGGGGACACTCTGCCGCTGCTCATGCTGCAATGAGGCAGAGGCAGATCCAGGCACTTCTGCCTTTTTAGCACCTGTGCCTCAACCACAAGGCCACGTTAGTACTGAAGGGACCTGTATTTCACTGCCCCCTTCTTCTGCATTAATTAAAGCACTTCGCTGCACACTTAAGCAATTTAAATGTTTTGGGACGAGTCTCAGGACGGCCAAGGGCGTTCAAAGTGAAGGGAAGGCTGGCAGCTTGCCTTCAGCTCACTGGCTTGCCTGTCTATCACCAGCACACGTCATGCATTACAAAACTGCGAGATCTCTGCAGACCCAGCAACAACACTACAATTGAGGGAGAGAGCGCAAGGCTGAAGTCAGAAATCTGTAGTCCTCCTGAGGCTCCATCACACGGACTGGATGCCAGCATCTCTGATGATCTTTTGTTCTGTTCTCACTTTTTTTTCTTTACACCTCTCCTCTATGTAAAGCTGGTGGGAACTGCTACTGTAATAGATAACTCCAGCACCACAGTGGCTAATGGAAAGCCCTCCTAGGCCTGGGTATTAGGGTATATGTCTTCCTCTTGGGGATTTTTTTTTTTTTTTTGAGCTCTCCAGGGCAATAAAGAGGGAATAGTACCTCAAATAAAAGTCAGGGATGGCAAAGAGTGTGTTTTACCCTCGAGATCATACTGAACTTCAGGGTATAAGTGAACCTTCCCCCAAAGGTCTGTTTGTCTTTCTGTTGGCTGCAGGAGGCAGCAGGAGAAGGGACCTCAGGTGACCTCCAGAGCGACTTGGGCACTGTGGACTCCAGGCAGCAGACAGCTGACTACAGTCTAGGATGGAAATGAAAGACTAATTTGCCCAGGGACATTCCCTTTTGTATTTTAAAGTAATGCAAAGTGTCTTTTCACTTTCAGCTCTGTATTTGAGACCTAAGATGAAGAGTCACTGCCATTAGATCTGCACCATCACAATTGTAACATCAAAACAAATGCTATATGAAAAATAAACACAGCAGGCATTCACTGACATGATTAAAATGTATACATATGGGTGAGGTCATTTTAATAAAGGCCTTCTGCACAGACGTATGTGTTTCTTACCATGGCCCTAGGCTCAGAGCAAGAACACAATGCATCCACAACTACCTGCTCTTGTGCAGTTGCATCAGCCCAGGCTCTCTGGCTGTTCAGAACATCTACCACAAGTGTCCTTATCACATCCATGTGCATTGACCTCCCCTTAACCCTCACAAAGACTAGAAAAATCACAGCCATGGCTTACCACATTAGTAGGACATCTCTGATCTCCATCAGGCCACTGTGTCAAGGTCCTCCATCTCCTCATCTATCAATCTTCTAAAGGCACATTCCAATGCTGTTTGGAAATAACTCAGTGAAAATAATTCTTTTGTCCTATCTGCATACCTGGAAAAGGCACCAGTAGCTAAGGGAAAGTAAACTGGACTTTCCAGAATGATACAAAAAACTGCAAAGCCATTAATGTCCATCTGCACACTAATGAAAATATTTTGTATGTCACTGGAAAAAAAAAATCTATGACTTCTTAAAAGTCCTAGGTCACCCTGCACCAAAGCTTCTACACCTCCCACTATGATCTGCCAACTCTCCACAACTCAGGTGAAACACCATCTTCTCCAGCAAGCCCCTATAGCAGGCAGCAAAGCTGCCACATGAGCCTCACCAATGGCTTTCCTGTATTTTGGGTACCTCCCCGTGAGTGCCGCCCCATCCAGTCCTCCCAGACTGCAGCCCCCAGTGCTGCTGGTAAGGCATCCAGAGGGTGCTCCAGAGAAACACCTGCTCTGGGAAAGGGTGTAGGAGGGATGCCCTCAACTGGCTTTCGTCTCTTGGTCACAGGTCTGTAGACATCTTTCCTGCAGAGTCCCCCTGGGCAGCCATACGTGTGACCATGAGGATCCCAGTGCTCCCCAGTACTGCAGAGAGGTTTGCAACTGGGCTGTTTGTCCTCGGACTGAGGTTGCCTGCTGCAACTTCAACAAATGATGGGGTTTGTACTACTTATCTTATTGATGGCTCTTCTATTGATGCCCAGAGGAAGCTTCAGCCTGCTCCCTCTTCCCAGAAGGTAGAAACAACCACTAGCTGCCTCCAAAGAAAATCTCATCTTCCTGGAGAGGGAAGAGGGAGGGTGGCATAAAGTATCATTCAGAGTCCAATGGAGCTGTTTCCTGACTTTATTTGATTCCTGATGCCTGAGAGCTCTTTGGAAATGTCTCTGCTTGTGATACTTCTGAACAGATGTCCAGCAACATGCAGGAAAATGAAGCTGCCAATGGCTTTTCCAAAGTCCTGAACCACAGGAGCAGGGAGGACGGTGCGGGGGGACAAGGGCACCTGTGCGTTGTCTCCTTGCAGAAGGCGTCACAAAAGACAGAAGTCCCAAAAGATGCCACAGAAGACTTACGTCTGCTCCAAATGCTGAGCAAACATTTCCACACACAACACATGTTGTAACGATGGTGATGCTCTGGGGCAAGAGGAGCACAGCTGGGGAGCCAGGGCAGCCTCCGCCAGTGACACGCAACGTGGGGACGCAAAACCTATGCACAGAGGCACCCGGCGCACACGGAGGGGCCATGTGATAAAACCAGGGGTCCAATGTGGGTGCCACCTCCAGCTCTGCCGGCAGCACCACTCTTCCCCCTTCCCGGCCATGGGAGACAGGTGATGACCAAAGGTCTGGGCCTGATTTACCTCCTCTGACTGTCACAGTGCTTACACCAATGGACTCTCTGATCTTGCAGACAGGCTCACCTTCTCTGCAGGATACACCTTCTTGGAGGATTTTCACTGGTCTCTGCTATGGGATGAGCCATAAATTACTCCAGGAACAACTTGCTCTGCTGATGTGTATTTTCAACTTGAGTTCCATTTTAATATATGATAATATAGACGGTACTGTCCCCAGCCAGGATCCAGAAGGAGTAAGATGATTAAAAATAATTCATCTTACACTGAATTAAACAACTGAGAGCCTCAGGAATGGTCCCATCTGAGTTCAGTACAAATCATGGGTGACAATCTGGGTCAGTTTTTATTGGGCACGCACCTTTTTGCAAGCCCTAAATCTGCCAGCCATCAGATGGGTTTAATAAGAAGGGACAACAAGGAGACAGAAAAGGTCAGTCTCTACTCTAGAAGGTGGTAGAAGGAGAATAGAAGATGGGGCAGGGGAAGGCAGCATGTCCCAGCAAACATGCAGGAGGTGATGTTTCTCCAGGATAGGGACAGATAGCAATGCACCAGGTTTGGAAAGCAAAACCTGGAGCCCATTCTGCTGTTTGATGAGACTCGGCAGCCCGGACAACTTGTGGTTTCCTCTCTGAGTCTTGCCTCTGCCCACAGTGACACACAGAAAGTGAGGGAGCAGAGATGAGGTACATCTGCTGCTTTCTGACCAGCTGAGACACCGGGGGCATTGGGCTGCTTTGCCCACCCTTCCACTAGGAAAGTGGCAGCAGGTTCCCCTTCCAGTTCACTTCCACTGAGCCAGAAAACCCTCCATACACAGCATCCCCCCATGCCAGGAGGTCTGGGGGTTCCCCTACCTTGGATCAAACCACCTCGCTTCCCCCTCCCGGAAATAACACGAGCAAGAGTAAGAATGACTCATCTGTGCATATGAAGACATGCATACTCACACACACAAACACATCTTACATGCTGAGAGCCCGAGGCAAAAATTTCACCCAGCTCCCCGGTTCACACAATTCTGTGAGGTTTAGTGAAGAAAAAAAAAGAAAAAAGAAAAAAGGAAAAAAAAAAAATCAGAACGGTGCCAAAATAGCAAAGAAATAGCAAAAGCGAAAATCAAGTCCTGTTACCATCTCCAAGCTTGAAAGGAAACCTTCCTCCTCATGTCTGCTCTTGAATTCATGTCCCGCATAGTCTCAAAACAGCGCGACTGTTCAGTGAGCAGAGAACTGGCTTCCTCAAGGACTGGCCTACAGATGACTGCATCAAATCCAGCTGTGCCACACAAATCCCAACCACTGCTATTAGCCTGGGAAACAGGTAGATTTCTTTCCCCATCTTTGTAAACAGCTCATTTGACATGGTTCCTGGGCAGTGATGCTGGTAATGGACTGCACCATGGGTTGGGGGTTGAGTGAAGACAATCAGGTGACATTTGCCCAGATAATTCCTGAAGCTTAATAAACTCATCCTTTCCTATAACAGTACCTGGAAAGGTGCAACATCCCAACAAAATCCTTCAAGGCCTTATGAAGCTTTGTGGCTGTGTCTGGTGTTTCCTTGTCCCGTTCTCCTCTGGGCTGCATGAAATCCAGCGTTGAACAACTGCACCAGGGACACGGAGGCATGACCTGGACCAACCATGGCTAAGCACATCTGAAGCTATAGATCCCCATTTCCCATCACAGCTGAGGCCATATGAGTCCACAGCTGCAAGCAGTGGAAGGCAACAGAGTTGGACCTTTGGCCACCAAAATGCACCAGCCAATACCGCCGTTCTGCAGTGGGGAATTCAGCCCTGCTGTCACCCCTGCACTCTGCCTTGGCATGTGGGATTGTACCACTCCAGGCCTCCCTCAGCCCAACATGATAATATGACAGGTCTTGAAAAAAGGGAAACCTTTTAATTATCCTACTACCCTACCAGCAGAGCTGAGCTGGTGGATGGATCTTGCTGTGCACAGTTTTTGCAGCAGAGAAGGGATATCAACTATTCCCCACGGCATTGCTGTGATCAGTCATGACAAACATCCTGAAGTGGCTGGGTCTGGTGCAAGAGCCATCAGACAGCACAGCCTAGTAAGCGCAGCTGCTCCCTTTTGCTTGGGTCAAAGACCCTTTCTCCACAGTGTCCCCCACAGCCACCGTTCATGCCCTGGCAGTGTGACACGATGCATTTCATCAGCTATTGCGAGGATGCTAAGCTCAGTGACACCCATTCCAGCCAAGCTACATTGCTTAATAAAGAGCAGGGTAATCATAGATATCAGCTGCAGAGGATTAAGGTTGCCTTCCCCCTCCAGTGCATTTTACCCTGTATCTCTTTTGCTACCTTTTCTCTGTACTTCCAGCCTTTCTTCCTCAGGATTGCTCTCACTGATACTCTCAAGAAGAGCAGGGTAAGTGTGTGAATGGTAGATCTGCAAAGGAAGGAAGTGGTGTTGCTGATTCAATACAGTGTGCTTTTCCTTCTGAGTCAGTGCAGAAGAACTGTCTCACTGGGCTCGGAAGGTATAAGAACAAGAAGTCTGCCTCGGGTGTGTGTGGGCTTGTGTTTTAATCTCTCTGACCTAGAACATGGAAAGGTTGCACTAAAGGGATTCTAATTATCTTCAAAGTTACTGAAGTCCAATTTAAGCTGTAGAATCAGCACAGCAGGTCACCCATCCACTGCATCACTCCGTGGGCCCATTGTTGTGATATAGGGATATATGTAACCATCACAGGGCATGAACTGCTTCTAGAAAGCAGAATGTGTCAAGAAGCAGTATTGCTAAAGGCCAGGTACACAACATTGTTGGACCACATAAGTTCTGGCCTGGAATTCCAGCCTGGCCTCCATGATGAAGCATACAGCTGATAGCAGGTCAGAGGCAGCTGGGAGGCTGGGGAGAAAATGTGAAGAGCAAGAATATAAAGTTATCAAGCTAAATTTCCAAAATTTTCTGCAGCGGATTGGAGGTAGGAAGCCTGCAAGAAAATCTGAGGTTTGATGGACCACTCAAGACCATCACCAAAGAAAAACAAAGCACACAGCAGCTAAATTATGACTGCAATTCAGACTTCACTCCTCAGGCTGTCAGGGTGATGTCTGGTTCCAACAGGAAGAGCTGATTTGCTGGTACACTGAAAACTGAAAGAAGAAATGTTGGAAACAACTCAAACACAGGAGGAAAAGTTGCAGCAGTCATACTGCCCATGCAGAGGATTCAGGGGGGGCTTTAGAGTGAAGGAGCCAAGATGCTTTAAAGATTTGCAGGGATGCATTCAAATCAATCCCTGTATCATGGGTTGTAAGGTAGCAAATGTTTTGATTCCTATTTTGTTTACAATATTATTAAAAATATAAACCAACCTCCAATTTCAAAGTTTCATGCGCATTTCTAGAGAACACAGGCCCAGGCTGGAGGAAATCCGGGTAGTGTCCTCTTTCATGATACTTTCTATTGAGCTCATTTCACCTCAAAGATTTGGGCGAGCTTGAATGTTAAATTGAAAGCAAAACTCAAGCAGGCATAAAGGTAAGGCAATGGAAAGTGATTGCCCAAGCCACTGTGAACTGAAACTGCCATGTTTTGCACGGTGCAGGTGTCAGAAACCCATTGAGTTACATTGCAGCACCCTGAAGCAGCACAGGACTCTGGCTTCCACCTCTGAAGCTCTCGTGAGCAGAACAGGCTTCTACGTAAGATGCTGGAAGCTGCCCATGCGCCATAAATGATGATCGGGAAACCTGGATCCCGGCTGCTGGATGGCCACTGGAGATATCAGTACCCCATAAATGCAGCTGTGTGGGGTTTCTAATTCTCTCCTGGGCTCTCACACCAGCCTGCTCATCATCTTATTTCTGTGCTTTTCTCTTGAGTAACAAACATCTGTCACATACAGCTTTGTCTTCACTGCTCCTGGGCTGTGGGCCAGAAAGAACAGGGATTTGCTTGGGACAGTCTTAGGCTCAGTGTCCCGTTCTTGATTTCAGGGTAAGGATCACAGGCTGAGGGATCCCACAGCTGTGGATCGGCTGCCTGGCAGAGCTCTGTCTCTCTCGGGTACAGCTTGAACTTTTATTGTAGAGAGCTCTTTTGTGCGAGGGAAATTACCAATCCGAGTTTCATGTCACTTTAAAATACTCTAGGCCAAGGTTGTCTCAAGAAAAGAGAGTCTCAAGGATAGAGCTCCAGGCTTCGAACCTGATTCAATAGCTTGCTGTCTTTCCATAAAGTGCTTTTGGTGCTCTGCAGGAACAATGTGGTGTATGAAATTAAGTGTAACTCTTTGGCAAATATATATTAAGTTGCAGCTGAAATACGCTGTTCCCAAGGCTTTCTTAAAATGAAGTAAGGTGGTCCTAGATTTGAAACTCATTATATTTATACTGTTACCTTCCTGTTCTTTATTCCCCACCGAACTCTCCAAACTCATTCTGCTCTTAAATCACATTTTGAAACACCAGCATATCTATACGCATAGACACACACGGGCGCGCGCACACACACGCAGAGCCCTCGGGAAGGCTGTTATATTGCAGCACTCCGGATGGTTTCATGATATGAATGTGCTGCTCTACGTGCCGCTGCCCGCAGTCTGCTTCAGGAGCCTTGCGGGTCTGGGAATGCAGCCTGGCCAAGAAGTCATAACGAAAAAGGGGAAATCGCAAAAAGAGAAAGCTGACCACAGCTGCTCCTCTGTGCTTCTGGCAGCCATCGGCTGGGCTGGTCCCTGCACCCCAGCCCGCAGCATTGCAGTTGCAGCTGACTGAAACCTTGTCTTTACAGGGAGGCCAGTGGTCCCCCAAGTGAAGTGTATTTCAGCTCCAAATCTGATGACAATCCTTTCACTGGTTAAAAAGCCCGGTGCACTGAAACCAGGCCCTACCACACGCCCGCCCTGCTGCAAACCCAGACAACCAGACTCAGCCTCCTTGGTAAAAGCTGGAAAGTGCCTTTTGGAAAGCGAAACCTGTTAGGCCAAGCACCTTGACCAGGCTGAGCAAAATGAAAACGGGACCTTTCTCCTGCACTGCTATGCTGAGCCCAGGGAAAGGCACCTGTAGTGTATGTCTGTTTTCTTTTCCATCCCTTAACTTTACCTCTTCAAAATGCTTAAATAAAAACTCCTTCACTCTGGAAGGGATGGCACAGAGATAAGCTTGGGCACAGCTCACAGCTGCAGGACGTGGGGTAGGTAGAAAGAAGCTTACTTTGTTACGCCCTTATCAAATCTAAGAGCAGCACAAACATCCCCCAGACAACAGGCATTTGCTGGGTGCTGGTTGAATAAATTTGTCTGTGCAAGGGAATGACCAGCCCCACTGATTACAGAGCTCTTATCCTTCGGAGAGCAGAAAGGATGAAACACAGGGGCTGCGTGAGGCTTTACGGTGGCCACAGCGACTGGAAGGAGGGAAGAGGAAGGAAGGAGAGGTGGCTCTGGAGCCTGCCCACCCACACCGCACCAAACCGGATGGCAAATACGGCTTTTACCTGCACAAACAGCTTTGCCATCTGAAAATCCAGTGCAGGCAGTTAGGCAGACGGCAGCACTTCTCGGCGGGCGGAGGTCTGCGAGCCAGCCCGGGGCTGGAGCCGGAGAGCAGCGGGGAACTGTCCAGCAGGAGACGGCGGAGGAATTGTCCAAGGATGGGGATGGAGGGAGAAACTGTTCTGGCAGTCAGAGAGGCACCCTGCTTCCAGTAACTTAAAGTAAAAGCATTGCAGGGGCCCAAAAAGCCCCTCGGCAGCCATTCCCATCAGTGTCCCAAGTCTGGCAGGTCTCTGGAATGTGTTTTTCACCCACATTCAAGAGAGTTTAGCTTCTTTAGTCTAGCAAAACTAAGGAGGAGAGAGCATAGCTTTGTTGTCTGTAAATACACCAGAGGCATGACTGCTGGGGTGGGAGAAGAGCTATCCAAGCTAAAAGATCCTGTTAGCATGAGAATAAATGGGGTATCGGTTGCTATATGAAAACATTTGGGATAAAAATTAGAAGGAAACTTCCAGCCAGCATGGAGTTTGGCAACAGCTGCCTGCAAGGAGCAGGGGCTCCAAGGGATGGCACTGGTCTGAGGATTAAGCTTGAGTCACTTTTGGAGGGGACTATAAAATGTTGGATGAGCAGGGCACTAGGAATAGCTGGAATAATGGCAGAGAAAAGGGCAGGGAAAGTAGAAAAGCAAGAACTGGAACTCAGTTCTGTGGAGGAGGCTCACAGAGTTTCCAGAAAGGGAATGGATAAGCCTCATCGGAGAGGGGAAAATGGGCCAAGAGCTTTTGGAAGCATAGGTGAAACATTTCTCACCTTGTCAACAATGTCTGGGGAATTGTCTGTCTGGTTAGGTGGCCTATCTTTACCCATGTACTGCCTGCCTGGAAGGCAGTGCTGGCTTATAGGCAGGGGGAAAAAAAAAAAAAGAAAAAAAAAAAAAAGAAATCACAGCATCCAAGGCATTTCTGTCTTCCCATTGCTGCTGTTTGAAAGATCTAGGAGATATCCCAAAAGGTGTTCCTTCTAGGTGAGTCCAGAGGATTTCCATCACCTCTGAGACACAGCAGGAAGATTAGGGAAAATCACAGTCTGCAAAACGATTTCTGACAGCTTTCAGCTGGGACTTCCCTCTCTGCGCCCTCCTAGTTACAAGCATAAAAACCTCTGCAGAGAAGAAACCCGTGGCAGGGTGACAGACAGACGTGGACATGCACCCTTCCATACCCACCTTATTGCATCTGAGCCACAGACTTGAAATGGGAAACAAAAACTTCTGCTTCAGGAAACACACCACGTCCCGGAGAGGGGTCCCAAATGGCAACGTCTCTCCTCCAGCCCAACGGCACCATCTCCCCTAAGTTAAGAGAAACTCCTCTGGTGGAGAGACTTTTGAGGGGAAATCACAGCATTTTGGAAACTGCCTAGGAAGGAAAACAGTTTCAACGTGCTATCCTGATCCAAGTCCCCCACCTGGTAGGTGTAAGATGCATTGATGTATTTTTCCATGCTTGCATTCTTTAAAACTCAGATCTGGGGCCAGGATACACTGGGGATGGAAGACTCTGCAGCCAAACAACCTTGCTCTTATTTCTGGGGAGAGAGCAGTGTGCTCAGAGGTATTCATCTGTGAGTGGGAGGGAAGGTGAGAGCTTGGAAATCCATGCCTGAATCTGTGTTTCCGCATACGCATATATGAAAGCATGTATACACACACACACACACAGAGAAAACAAAACAAATCAGAACAGTCCATTGCACACAGTCCTCCTCCGGGGAGGGGGCAGGAGAACAAACAAGCAGCAGATGTGAACCATATCGCCATGTCTAACACCGGAGGAAGATCAGATCCCATGGTGGTGACAAGGTGGTGTGAGAAACCCACCAGAGCAGGAGGCAGCAGGAGCGCCCCGAGGCACGGGAAGACCACCGAGGCCGCGAGGTTCTCGCTGTGCAGGCACACCGACCACTCTCACTTCTCCCTTGGTATAACCCCGAGGTGAGGGAGTGCCTGTGGCTGTCCTGGTACTAAGATGGACTGTAAAGGATGGCCTTGAGCTCCTCCGTGGAAGAAGGGATGGGCCAGGAGGAGGGCTGCAGAGTGGCTTTTTTGCAGAGCCCTGCAGCCAACCTGCAGCCGTGCGCCCTCCAGCACCACGCTGATCCCAGTGCCAGGAGGCGTGAGCTCCTGTGCTGCCTGCAAAGAGTAGAAATGAAAGACAGACATTTTCTAGCCAGATTAAGCGAAGATAATCAATGAACCTGTTTCTCAGATCTTTTTATTCTGTCTTCTAGAAGACCGTAAATGGGCCTTGGAATGAACAAGAACCTGGGCCCTCTCTCCCCTGCTTTACCCTTTAGCAGTGTTTTGCATTTCGTCATCCATCCCAGGGCAGCGGCGCTGAATGCTGGTAAGGCCAAACTTGGACAAGCCTCAGTCAGACAGTTGGTGCAATTTGCCTTTAAATGATACTTAATGATTTGTTTCGAGTATTGGATTGGGGTGAGTTGGGGTATTTGTTGTTGTTGTTGATTTTGTTGTTGTTGCTTCTCCCTCTCCTCCTTTTCTGACCAATTAGGTTCAATTTATTTTGGCAGAGGACATGATTAGTGGGGCTGGGCTCCAGATGGTTGGGCGCTCAGCCGATCGCCGTAAATAACACCGGGTGAGCGGTGCTCCTGCATGCAAAGCTGGGCAGCAAGAGGCCCAGGTCACCAAATCAGACCATTCCATAGCTGGCTTGGGAAGGCTCTGCAGGGACCTTAACTGAACCCTTTGGAGAAGGTACTGTCTCATATTTCTTTGGAAATCTCCTGACAGATTTTTTGCTGCTCCCAGGCAATCCCTTGCAGAACACCTCCTGCCTGGCTGCTCCCTCGTCTCTGAGTTACCCCCGTGTCTTGCTGTAGCATAAGCCTATGGCTTGCAGCTGAGCCTTAGCAAACGTGGGGAACAAGTCTCCCCCCGTTCCCCTTGCAGCACCCTTCTGTCTGTCTGAAGACTGTCTGCTCCTGGCGTGGACCCCAGCGCTAAGCACAAGTGAAGGGGCTGATGAGCCTGGCCAAACCCCAGTGTGGAGTGGGACAGAGCTGCTCCATGTCCCGCAGGGAACAGTCACAGCCAGGCCTGCTGTGTTGGCACTGCGGTGGCCGGGGGCCTGGACATCCCTCAGAATCCTAATGGGGCTCTGTGGGAAGGGGAATGTTTTGGGTAGAGACAACCTCCACAAGGAAGCAGATCCTGCAAAGAAATCTGGGGAAGTTTTCAAAGCTTTTCCAAATCTGAGATTTTTCAGTGTTTTCCTAACAAATAATGCTTTTATCAAAGCAATGCCCAACTCCTCCTTGTTGTGAAACCTTACCAATTACCTTCTGTAACACATTTTAAGACCTCCAATAAGAGAAGAAATGAAAGCACAAAGTTCATTATTATTGTCTCAGTATTTAAGAAATACTTAGTGAATTGCAAACTGAATAGTTATTCAACATTTTACATTAGCTTAGGCAGGCAAGCATTTGCTGGGAATGTCATGCTTTAGGACAAAGCTGATTATTGACACATTTAGTGAGTAACAAACAGAAAGCTGTATTCTGTACAGCAGGTTTACCATGAATGTAATGTGACAATGGTATTAAAGCTAAGGAGCAGACAGTGAAGCATGGAGAAAGTAACTATGAAGTGTTAAAATATCTTTGACCTAAGCATTTCAAGCCTTTGAACTGAGCTTTTTCCTCTCACCTCCCAGTGCCAAGAGCTGCGCCGTCTCCTCGAGTGCACGGAGGGGATACGTGCGCATGGGGTTGCCCGGGAGTCTCAGTCACTCACAGGAGCACACAACAGCAGACACACCTGAAAGTGGCATCCACGTATGGGGAAATAAACCCCATTTCAGTCCATGTCCATAGTCCAGCTCTGCGAGCTCACATCTCCGTGTCGGAGGGTTCGTAGGTGCAATTGCAGGCGCAGACCTGAGATCCCTGTCCCTTACGGAGCGCTGCCCCAGAAGGCCTCTCGGGGTGTGCGTGCCTGGTCCATTGAGCAATCTCAGACTCTGCTCCCTGGACAGTTCGCATTGTAAATCCTCACACCCAAGCAGGGCACTGGCTCCACTTGAGTCTGGGAGCTCCCTGCAGTTCTTTCAGAGCTTGAACCTGTTTGGGGCTATAATGTTAGCCAAGCTCTTGTTCATGGAGGGGTAGGCATACCAGGGCATGTTACAGCTCTGTCCACAGGTGGACATCCCACAGCCAGCCCTTCCTAAGCAGAGAATGCTTCTCACACGGCTCAGCTGCAATTTTGGGCTGCAGCTAACCTCATGCCAGCCACATGGAGGGGAAGCCTGGTGCACAGACAGCTATTCCCAGGCACATCTTTGCTCATAATGAAGAGACATCCCCCATGGGCCTGTCTACTCAACCTCTGAGCTGCCTGGATAGCTTCTGGGTTTTGACTGGTATCAGGGAGGAGCAATGTCAGAAAAGATCCATTGCAGAGGACACTGGACAAAGCTGCTTTGCACCATAATCCATGTCACACTTTCGCCGTACCATAATCCACGTCACACTTTCGCCATGCGCAAGGCAGTTGCTTAGTAGTTTGCGCAGGCACGGTGTGTTTATTCAAGTAAATGGAGCTGGTCTCATTGCCACATGCAGGTGGCTGGAGCCCAAGCGAAGCACTGGTGGAAGTGCTGCAAATCCCAGTACAACCAGTAGAATATGCCCTATCTTGCCTGGAGCCCTGGTGTAGCTGTGCCACGAGAAGGTTGTCTTCCAGTCACTGCACTGCTCTGGAGGGATGCTGTAGAAACAAACTTCAGATCAAACACAAGCACTGAGAAAACGGGCGCTTTTCCAGAGCAGACCCAGACCCTGCACCTTTGGGAAATACCTGCAAATCCCGTGGCCATGGTGTGTATCACATGCAAAGAGATGGAGCAAACATTTGTAACTAACAAGACTTGTTCTGGTCTGTCTTAAAGACATGTAAATTGGACAGATAGCAAGCCCTCCCCATATAACCCTGACCAGAATCCACAGTTCACACAGCCATTCTCAAACATGCTTAGATTCATCTCTGTTCATCTTGGGACCCATTGCAAATCCATGTGCATAGTTTGCAAAATGTCTGAGATGATCATGACAGAATCTAAAGAACTTAGAGATGGAAGTGGTCTATTAGGTCCATTTGCAATCTCTCATGAGCAAAGCAGAATTTTTCCCTGGGCTGTATTCATTTTTTTGCCTGGTCTCATTTTAATCACTCGAGTGAAGGGACTAGAACAGCCAGGCAAAGTTATGTCATACTGTTGAAGAAGCTGCACAGGGGAATCTTGTATCTCTGATCAGAACTGAGCTCTGCAGTTGTACTTAGGCATGTTTGATGTGGTTAAATGAATCCTATGCAGAAATGCATTTAATTTCTGTAAGTACTCGTCTTCCAAGAATTTTTAAGACCTTGCAATAAACATAGCCAAAGCCATCATTCAACAAATGGAAATCACATTTGTATTAATGGGGTTGCTATATTCAGATTAAATTTAACCCTCGTGACTTTATCTTGTAATCCAGCAAAGTGAGCAGGTCAACAGAAGTTATGATCAGAGAGCTGAGTGGGCATTTCTTCTCTGACATCTCCTCCACCACCTCCTTGATTTAAGGCATCCAGGGTTCCCTCGCCTAGGTGGAGTGCACTTGCTAACATATCCCTGTGGATGCTTTGCTTCCACTGAGTGTCTCTGCTGGATTTCATATGCTGAATGAATTCACTGTTGTTTTCTAATGTCTTCTTATGTGTCTGACCCTTTGTGGCAGTGCTTCCTTTCAGGAGGGTGATGTTCCACCTCACGCCAACAAAGAGCAGTCAATGACTCAGAAAAAATGTGGTCGTAGAAGTCTTTTTTTTACAATCCAGAGTCCTGGTTTTCTTCCCTTGAAAGCATAACACAAGAAGGTGCCCTCCCAGCAGCCTGAAGAGATTGCAGCACAGATAGGTTGCAATGTGTATGCCATGCTCTAGTAGCTGGGCTCACACACAAGGTATAAGGAGTAAATTCTTACTGCCAGAGACATGAAGCTCTGAAAATAAATACCCAGTGTATTTCCTAGCTCCATTGCATCTCACCAACAGACATGTTTTCTCTCTTTAAAGCAACCCTGGAGGTTTCTGGGGTCAACAGAGCTAAATACAACAACCAGCAAAACCACTGTGGTCTAGGAAAGGGCAGGATTTTTCAAAGGCTCAGCTCCCCTTGGCTGTACGGCTCCTGTACAGAGTGATGAAAGTGTTTACGTCATCAGAAAAAGCAGGCAGTGACCTGCAGTAAACTACATGGCCTGGTAAGATACACAACGTCTTGCTGATGACCTCCACAGCCGGGTGAGCAGATGCCGTTGCAGGAGGACACCATCATCGTCCCGGCAGCAGGCAGAGCTCTGCACTCATGGCATGCCTCCATCTTCACTGCAACCCTGGGCACACCAGCTCCATGGAGGCCCAGCGAGTGCAATTTAATTTTTCTGAAATAACACCCAGAAGTGGGGATTCCTCAGAAACGTTTCAAGAGAACAGCCTCACTAGAAATCCAGTCATGGATGAGCTGCAGATCCCAAGGCTAAAAGCCTCTCTGACACTGGTTCCAATTGCTTACCCTTTTGTTACCAGAATTAAATAAAGGCATCAATGAAAACAGAGTGAAATTATATGGACTTCTCAAACTTGCACAAAAATGTTGGGATTTTGCTCGGTCAAATATTTAAGCTAGGAATTTGGGGACAGTTGTAAATTTTAGCCCAACAAGCTCATGCTTTATTCAGGCAAAGCTGGCAGGTTTTTGCCCTTAGCACATGGCGCTGCCTAATGAGGATACAGAGCGGGCCAGCCCAGAGCCAGCCTTATGCCTGGTCCAGGAACTGTTTTCTGGCATGGAGAAAAATGGCTGAGGATTGATGGGTTGGGAGTGTGGTGCCAGACACATCCTGCTGCTCCAGCTCCTCTCGTATCTATCTGGATCCCCTTCCTCTCTGCTCAGCTGGCAGATTGCGCAGGCTGCAACACAGGGCAGAGCTTGCTCATTCATGTAATACAGGAGCTAATCTCATCGCTGTAGAGTGAAATTTGGTTCCTAGGAGGCTTTGGGGTTTAAGCCCAGTTTCCAAGTGGTCCAGAGACTTGGCCATGTCTTGTAACACTGGAGTGTTGGAGGTCTTAGAGCCACCCTGCAGCCAGGTCCATGGTCCTCCGGTCCCCCCAGGCGCCAGGCTGGGACTTGGCGTTGCTGCCGTGTGCAGAGAGGCACTGGAGGTATTTCTCCCCATTAGCATACCCCTGCAGCGCAAGTCTCAGTTCGGCACAACGCCTACTGCTAAATCTACACACCTTGTAATCCTCACGCTCTCTGGAGAGAGAGGAAACCCAGTACACAGCAGGGATATGTCCTGCACCATCTTCCCCAACAACAGCGGCCATCTCATCCAGGGTGCATCTCAGCACCTAAAAGCACCCTCTCCAAAAAAATAAAAAACTTAAAAAAAAAACCAAAACCTTTTAAACTTCGGGCCTTGGATGAGGGGATGAGGGAGGGTTGGAAATGGCCCCGTTGCTTCACGCTGCACATTAGTTCACTTCACAAACACAAGGTGCGCTGTCAGAATAGCCCGGGGCAAAGTTTGTACTTTGCTTGAATTCTAACTTTTGTTTACCAAGGTAATAAACCGGTCTTCTCTTCCAGGTGTAAATGCTATTATGAAAAGGCATATTTGTGTTTCATCTCGCCTCAGATGTACAGTATGTGCTCACATCCTACACTGTGTGTACAGCCCACGTTGCTCCAGAGCCAGGAGAAGGAAAAAGGGTAAAAATAAATAGCCCCACTCTGTCCTCAAAAACACAATGGTCTGGAGGATCTAAGAGCTGAATTGAATCTCTTGAAACTCTGTGTACAGTCCTTGCTCCATCCCATGAAGGCCAGCTCAGACCTTTTCCACATCCCCGTGGTCTTCCCTGTTAGCACAGTTGGGCAGACCCCGCATGGGGACCTGGTGGAGATGACCCATTCATCTGTTCCATCCAGACAAGCTGATCTCCAAACAGTTGAGTTTAGTTTCCACCAAAATAGTTGGGTCACCAGTCTGGCTCTCTTCCCCTAAAACTGCCTGCATTTCCATTGTGCCATGTGCATTCAGACGTGTTGCATTTGGTGTAATCTCACTGAAACCGATGGGAGAGGAGAAGGAGGTGAAAAAAAAGAAGAAGAAGAAAAAAGCCTGGCATTGTTTTTTCTTGCACTTCACCTCATGTTCCTGGTGTCGTGCCCACTTGGCAAGACTTAGAGATAGCAGACGAGCTCTGGATAAAAATGACCTAAATGTTTCCTCATCCCTTCAAACCTGTTTGGTGGCCTTCTGTCTCCAACCCACTAGTAATCTGGCCTGTCCGCTGGAGCTGCCAGCTGAGCGCTCCTGAATACCAACACCACGAGATCTGCAGTGAATGAAGTGGCCAGGACCCTGCTCCGGAGCGTGGCTCCCCTGGCACAGCACGGCATGGCACGGTGGGCGCGGGAAAGAGCACCGCCTGCCGAACCAGTGCACCCGCTCCCGGTGTCGCCTTTCTCCTTTCCCACTAAGGCGTTGACCTCGCCTGATCCCACTTAGCTTATAAAATTTCACAAGGTGACATCTTGAAAAGCTAAGTGTGAAATGCCAAGCTTGGACAGAACCCTCTCAAAAGCTGACCAGCTGCAGGTTGACAATAATTTCCTCCCTTGCCCGTGTAGCCCTTTACGAAGAGATTTAAGAGGGCAATAACCACACAATAATTTTTTTTTTTACACAAACTATTTATTCTATTAAAAGCCCATGCCCATAGCTCCCTCTGTGCAAGAGAAGAGCTGCTGCAGAGAGACAAGGAAAAGGGCTGAAGAAGACCACGGTCTAAGCGGTGTCTCTTGATGGCTTAGCGTGCCCAGCACGGGCGCTTTCTCAGAACGCCTTTGCTCCTGAAATCAGAAACCCCACGGAGAGAGCTGTGCTGCCAGCGCTATGCAGGTCTGAGCCTGCCCCGGCCCAGACGCCTTCCCCACCCCGGTGTTTACGCCGAAGTGCTCGCTCCGGCACAGGCTGAACCTGCGCCCCTGGCTCCTGCACCCAGCGGGGCCCTGGCACCCTCCGCTTCCCGGCGGCATGGGCAGCAGCAGGGCCTGGCACCGCTCGGTGCTGCCTGCCCCTCCATCGACCTTGCATGATCCTTCCTGCACCAGCACTGGACCCAAGCAACCACGAGGCAGAGCCGCGGTGCAGATGGAGAGGATGGAGGTCCTTGGCTGCACGTGTTCATGCCTCCTCTTCACTTCTGGAGCCCAAAGAAGCTGTTTTAGGGTTGGTGGTTTTTTTAATGTCCACAAAATGCATTGAAGGTTCTTAGCAACCTTTGCACTTTCTCATTTATTTCTTGATTTCCACTATTCCTTTATGCTTTCACAGCAGGGCTAGAAGGAACATTGCCCACAGGAAAGCAATTCCCCTCACCTGTCAAACTCAAGCGTTACCAGCAGCTCTGCTTCTGTTCCCACCAGGTTTCCACTCAACCACATGAGCTTAGTGAGACCATCCTCAGCAGCAGTGACTTCGAGCAGGGTCCTTGCAGCAGTGGGATGAAGGGCCCGAATCTGGCCCATCACAAACCAGGGGTGGGAAGCTCCTTTCTACTAAGGAGAGGAAACAGGCACTACTGGCCTGCACTCACCCCCTTAGCTGGGACTGACTGCAAACAAGCTACTGGCAAGGGTGGTGGAGGATGGGAATGGTGTGGGCTTCCCCAGGTGGTTAATTCTTGCCATGGTGCCTTCTTGGATTCGCCCACCCCCTTGAGCTGGGTGGGGCAGAAGAGACCACGTCTGGGTCCACCCATACGCTCCCAAAGAAGGAGCGACATGTCACCCCAGTTTGGGAACAGGTGTGTTCAGTGGCCAGATCAAGGCGTATTAGGAGACCTAGAACTTGTTTGGCATGGGCTATTATTTCATGGCATCTTGAGTATATTCCACATGTCCTTTAAGTGCTCCAGCAAAGTAATGGCCAGGCCAGCCTTTCCAATCATGTTCTTCTAACACGTCAGTTTGGTTCTTCCAGAACAGGGAGGGGGTGGCATTTTGCCAGCGTTATGTAAGAAGGAGAGTGATTGCGTAAGTTCAGTTGGTCACAAAGGTACAAAATAGGCTTTATTGGTAGTTACTACAGCTGGAATTTTTTCCAGAGGCATCTGTGCATATTTTACAAGGACCTTGTCCTTTCCTAGATTTAGGGTCTTCTGAGATCCTCTTTCTTCTAAATACTTTTGCTGTCAGAAACCCTTGTGTGAATGGGAGTGTTTGCTTTTGTGTGGGAAATAGTAGAAGGAGGTTGCATGTCACTTCATTGGAGCTGACGAAAATGCTGGAGTTGCTCTGCAACCTGTGCACAGTCAGAGGCAGGTGCTTGTTTTAAATCAGTCCCCAGATTCAAGCCTGGGACACTTGGTGGACTCCTCCAGTCCTCCAGAGAGTGACCTCAAGACCATACGACTGCAACTAAGAACTGCTCTACTTCAGATCTTTCTAGAGAATCAAATAGTGAATATCACCTGCTGAAAACACTAGTAACTTGACATAATTTCACAAGTAGGAAAGGATCATTGCATTCCACATGTCAGGGTGGGGTGGGATCTTGTGTCTTTTAGGGAAGGGGAAAAATGATGCAGCATCTAAAAGCGGTCAGAATGTGACTCATTGTAACTCCATAGCACAAAGAGAAATGGCAAACTTAGCTTTGTTCCTCTGAATATCTCCCATACGTATAGCATTAAGCGTATGGAAAAGACTTTGCAAGACCAAGGCCTGATCAGCTAATGCATTCTCAGGTTCAATAACAAGTACACTTTGTACATCAGAGGAATGGCAGGCTGCCCAGAGCTTTTGGGCAGATGCTGTTTCTAAAGAAATTAAATGCGTGAATAGATAATAACCAAAGAAATCCCTGCTGGAATAGAGAATGGACAACCTCCTTCTGATAAAATCAAGTTCTTGCTCAATCATTCCCCACTTGAACACGAAGACCAAATTGAGTCAGTCCTGAACGTCCTGGAGTCTTCAAATAAGCGGTTGGGTTTCTTTCCCTTTGTCATGCTGTACATTTCCCTAGGAACTGGCAAAACAGCGAGGATGACAACTCTGTCCTTCCCAAAAAAAAAAAAAAAAAAAAAAAGGACATTGCAGGAGGTCAGCTGGCTCTGCTAGGCTGACGAAGGAGTCACCCAGTTCCTTCTCAACTGATTCCTTCCAACCTGTTGAGGGCAGGAGGGGAGGAGGAGAGGAAAGGGTGGTCAGCCCATGTCCTTGCCATGCAAAGCAGGAGGAACCGAGCAGTGACCCAGCAAGGAAGACCTGCAGAACAGCAAGCGGGGGCCCAGTGGTGAAAAGATGAACATGAGATTGGCAAGAAGTGGGTGAGCTCTGACGTGGGAAGGAATGAGGTGAAGGTCAGGGTCAGAAGGATGAAGAGGGGTTACCTCAAACCACCTGGGTATTTCAAGCAGCTTCCAGTCATGATGCAAGGTGAATTCCTCAGCTGGCCTACCCCACTGCTGAATCTTCTCCCCATGCTGCTGCCAGACCCTGTCATTGCTGCATGTTCACCTCTGGCTGAAATGGCTTTTGCTGGCTTCACTGGGAGCCCTGTGGGACCCAGACAGGTACTTGGACATGCTGAATAGCCTTCCTGGCAGGAAGAGTTGATACCTACAGCAAGGCTTAGAGAATGGGAGGGTAAAGTGCAAGTGGTGGAGCAAAATACAGCACCTGAGTGGTGGGATGCTGCTGTTGATGTTGGTGTGGCCACTGTCAGCTGCTGGCACAGGGAGGTGGTCAGAGGCAACTGGTTTGTGCCCTGGGAACCAGGTTCATGGCACCACATGAAAGCTCTGGGAATTGCAGAGGTGTTTGGCCAAACCTTTTCCAAAAGGACAGAGTCAAAATCTTGCCACTCTTTTCCCTGTTGTTCTCCATGGTACAGCCTCAAAAAATCTCTTCCAAGGCCATGGGCCTTGGGTGCAAAGGGCAATGACTGTTCTGCCCAGGGCCTGGCTCTGGAAAGCAAGGGTGAAACAGCTCAGGAGCGCGTGGGTGTAGCTGAGAGGCAGGTGAAGATGCCCTGAGCAAGAGATAAGGCACTTTTGGATGTCAGACAAGTAAGACAGTTGCCCACCAAGCCCGTAGGCTTATCCTTGGCCTCCTGGAGCAGGTGGCCAGGGGACTAGCTGTAGTGTGATCACCAAAGCAAAAACCTCATGTAGGTGACAGGACAAGGCCAAGAACACTGCGTACACATGCTTGGTGCCCCATCCTGGGCTCTGCACTGTGCATGCCTAGGATGTAGTTCTTGATCATTGGGACCATTGGGACCACCAGGATGGTTCTGAAATGCCTCACTGTGAGAGGGAAGTTCGGTGCAACCAGTCATCCAGGATAGCTGCAATATCTGATGTTCTTGGATCTCACTCAGCCTCTGAAATGCATTTATAGTCTATGTGACAAGTGGTTTATTTTCAACACCTAGAGCATAGAAGGCAAGTGAGATGATGGGCTGTCATCTAGTGCACTTTATACTTGTTTAGTGCCAACTATGTTACAATATCATTTTTTCCTCCGGCTGAAATAAAAAAAATAATAATAAAAAAACCCTCCATTACTAGACAACATTTCTCAGCAGGGAGATTTCTGGGTTTGTTTTCCATTACACCTGCTTTTTGTGACTTCATCGGCTTGTTCAGAAGAGGACGAGACAGAAGCTAGAGGGAGAAAAATTAATACATTTCTATATTTTTAAATCTTTTTAATTATAAAAGATCTGAACAATTCCTTAAACAATACCTGACTTCGGAGTGTCAACATGCAGTCAATGTCATAAAGTATTCAGGGGGCTGGGATTAAAGCTGACATTTTTTAGAGTGATTAAATTTGAGAACCTGATGACTAGAGCTGGGTTTTCATTATTCCCCTGACACGGGCAGAAAGTTTCAGAACTTGACAGTTTCTAAGCACATCTCTGTGGAGCCCAAACAAGCGGCCTGGGGAAAGCCGTAACAGGTCGTACCCAACAGTGGGTACACGATTTATTTAGCCGCATCTCTAAAACCCAGTTACTCATATGCAGCGCTTTCATCCTGATTTGTTCCACAAATCTGCCTTGCCGGGCTTTGCAAGCGGGCGATGGCTCCTCCATTCCTAGACATCTCTCTGGGGAGCAGCTGCAGGTGCCAAAGCATTTGCCAGCTGTGGAGGGAGCAAGCAGTGCCTGGCAGGGCC
Organism: Podiceps cristatus; assembly: GCA_000699545.1. Lineage (NCBI taxonomy): Eukaryota > Metazoa > Chordata > Aves > Podicipediformes > Podicipedidae > Podiceps > Podiceps cristatus. Next base: position 16,610 of record KL271272.1, on the reverse strand, counting down.
AGCCGAACCATCACCAGCTGCAGACACATTTCCGAACACCCTCTCTAGCTATTTGTGCTGGATGTGCTACAGTGCTGTGCGTGGGACTGGATGGAGGCTCCTACCCTGGAAGCATCTCACACAGGAGATGTGGTAAACCAGAGCTTGCACACCTTTGGGAGGTGCTCCCGGACACAGAGAAAGCCTGAGTCCTCTTAGAGGAAAAGTTTTTCTGTGAAAAATATTGTTTGTGTTTGAGTACGACAATCCGGTACCAGCTCAAGGCCCCTCTCAGGAGACCTGTCCTCAGGAAGAGTTTTGTTCCCAGGAGAAAGAGCTCTGCAGAGGATTACTCTGCAAAGTAGCTTGTCATGAGGGTGTGTAAATAAGCTCTGCAAGAACCAAGCTCTCCTGGGCAACACTTCAGAGTGCAGGGGCTGAAAAAGGCCCAAACTCCCTCCAGGGAAGCCCCAGGAGACAAGTCAGAGATTAACGAACTGCTGAGCAGCTCTAGCCCCCAAACTCACAGGCAAGAGGAAAGGCTGGAGCAGGGGAAGACACCCAGCCTGGGGTCTCTTGTTCAGGATCTTCCTCCCTCAGTCAAGTTGCTCCAGCACAACCTGGAAAGACAAGATTCAAATTTCTCAGGGCAAGGGGAGTTGAGCTAGTCTGCCAGAACCCGTGGCACTGACATGAGAGAAACTCCACAGTTTCCTTCTCTCTTCTTTCTCCTCCTTCTCCAGACCTGGCAGCACCTCTCTGCAATGGCTGTGTAACGACAGCGCCCTGGCATTTGCCTAGCAGGGCTCCTACAGCTGGCATTTTTGGGCATGGGCCTCCTGCGTACGCCCGTCTTAACTGACCCACATCTTTCCACAGGCTGTTTCTGGGGCAGCGTCAGCATGTTTTGCTGGTGCTGCTCACATTGCCCCTGCCCTGCTAGGGCAGTTTCCAGGCAGGGCAAACATTTCATCATCATCTCCTCGGTGTTTCTTTTTCGTTCTCATTTCCCTTTTTCCACCCCCATCTCTTTTCCTTAAATATTGCCTAATTTCCACATGGGTGCGGGCGGTGGGGTGAGCTCGCTGTGCCGAGTGCTGGGTGCCAGCCCGGGGGCTGTGCAGAGCCAGCCTCCTCCATCCTGCTGGAGACAGAGGGGCTGCGGAGTCCACACCGAGCCCCTCCACCCAGGGACAGAATCCTCAGCTGCTGGCCCTGCTGCACGTCCCATCACGACGTTGGGTGGAGGGAGCTGGGCCACTTCCATCAGCAGCCCTGATGAGAAGACATGGCTCACTGAAGAGCAAAGAAAAGCCTCAGCCCCACCATGGTCCTCGTCTCCACTCAACTGTGCAAAACCAACCCCTTCCAAAAAGGTTCATCTTCTCATGTTCCCCCCTGTGGGAAAAGCAAAAACTTGCGTTTCCACGGGGCTGGTCACCTGGGGGTGGGTGAGGCAGAAAGCGGGCAGGAACCGCACGCAGCTACTGCTGCCTTCCTGCACCTTCTCAGCTCGCGCCTCCCAAGAGACAGAGAAGGAGCACGCTGGTGACACAGCTCGCCAGGAAACGGTGCTTTCTGCAGGAAAAGCATTTTTTGGTTTCATTATTTTCTCTTTCTGCTCTTATTATTTTTCAGAGGGGGGAGGGGAATTGAGATGGAGAATTTCACTAAAAGTATATATGACAGAGGAAAAAAACATCCATTTTCTGTCGAATCGGGAAAATTTTCTTGATGCAGACAAATATCACTGCCCAGAGGGCTGAATTGCTTCTGCTTCCAGTTGCTGAGAACTACACTTTGTTAGATGGGAGTTTGATGAAAACCTAAAGTGGTGGCAAAAATGGAAATTTTGCAGAGATAGCTGCTGGAACCCTCAGAAAGACTTTGTTGCTGAAAAGGCATTTAAAACCTTTCTTTGGACCAGATCTTTCAGCAGGCTGGCTTTGCCAGAGAAAAAAGAAATTATTTAGGAAAACAGGATGACGCCACTTTCTTAGGGACAGATGCAGTGAGGAGAGATGGGGTAAAGAATGAAGGTCGTCTGGTGCTAACACATGGGCAGGAGGTTTATTCACCTGTGCCTGGTGAATAAAAGTATGGCTGAGGTTTTGCTTGGGGATTTTAGTTTCCTAATTCTAGATCTGGTACCAGTAACTTGAATTTTCCCCCCCAAAAAATATTGGTAGAGTAATTCAGAGTGTTACAAAGGTGGTGCTATGCAAATTTCTGGTGGGAAATACAGCTGTCTCAAAACATTGATAGCCTGTGGTTTCATTTATGTGGTGGATGTTAATGTGTCTAATGATGCTGAGGAGAGCTGTCTGAAAAAATGAATTTGGAGTTGTTTTGTTTCATGAGTAGTTCTGAAAAGTCAGGAAGGAGGGAATTAGTTCAGATTGCAACTAGGACTATTTATTTAAATTACAGCCAACGTGAAAGGTGAGGAGAAAATGACGCACTTTGATTTGGAACAATTTACAAGTAAAATGGAGGGGAATTTCAAACTGAAATAAACATTGCAAATGTACTTTCTTGGAATCTTTTTCTCAGGACAAAATAATTTAGTACAACCAGCGCTAATGCTCAAAACTGTTTGTCACCAAATTTGCATTTTTCACACAAGGGAAATTTCAGGTGAAAGAATTTCAGCCATCCCCCACTCTGAGCCTGGGAATTGAGGATATCTCCCAGCCCTTTGCCATTGTGTGAATTAACTCAGCCGGACGTTTGCACTCAATGTCTCACCGCTGAGGATACATTTCCAGACCAGGCTTTGCATATGGTGCTTAGGCAGGTCTGCCTTTTTAATATTTTGGCCAGGTTTCCCCCCAATGTGGTGTCACACAGCTCTCAGTGGTGGTCCTCCAGCTCCTGGCTGAGTTTGTGTGGGTCACCTCCTTCCCACGGTGGCAGAGGACACGAGGCCAGTCCCCAGTCTGAAGGCCAGGGAACCCACCTCAAGTCCTGGTCCCACGCTGAGACAACCTCTGTCCCCACCCTATAACAACCAGGTGATGAATCCAGAGACATCACTCCCAAGCACCCAGCACGAGGTCCCTGCCTTGGCTGCACGCCTGCAGAATAAACAACCCTTTGGGGCTTTGCTCCCCGATGAAATTCATCTCCTTGATGAGGGACACGGCACCAGCACTCAGGGCTGGAGGGGACAAGCACCCTCCCAGGGGATGAGGGCAGGTGGTCACACAGCCCAGCCGGGTGGACCTTGGCCAGCATTGGTTTTCTGAGGTCCCAGTGAAAATGACAGTGGTCAATAAAATCAGGCAGCCAAGGCTAGGAGCAACATTTTTCTCAGAGGTAAGTTAAGCAAGAGAAAATGGGGTTTCATCCAAAATGACCTGAAAGTCCATTTTATAGCCATGTGCTATACTCATTAACTCTTTAGTGGTAGCAAGGTGTGGAGACACCTCTAATGGCTTTCCTCAGTCTTTCAGAGTGGGATGAAACAGAGCAGCTTTGGAAATGGTTCATATTTTCTGAAATGGCTCAAAAAGGCACCATTAAGATAGCCTGAATTTCCTATGCTCCAGAAGCTGGGCAAAGAAACGTTAATAAAGCCAGACATGTTTTTAATCCAACCCCCCGTTTTTTCCTGTAGCTTTAATCATTCCCTGTGACCTGCAACCCAAACAATGAAGCAGTGTGCTGGGTCCTGAGAACCATTCATTAATGTTTATGAGACACTGAGATAATATTGACATAGAAATAGCACGTACAAATAAATGATAGAAATAATAAGTTCTGTCTCTACGATGACTCATGCTCTCAGAGCTGATCAGGTGCACAAGTTTTTACAGGTTTGGGCCTTGGTTTCATCCAAAGATACCTTCAGATGGGGCTGTCTGCTCCATCAGCGGAGCACTCCCCATATGCAATTGGCTGCTCTGCATAGACCAGGGGAAGCTGTTGGCTATCAGGAATCTGGCACTATCACCCCCTCCCTCCAGCGATGTTAGCGCTCTGGAGGAAGGTTGCTCAACAAAACACTGTTGACAAACAACACAACAAAATGCCACAGAAGTTAGGAGCTGGAGAGGTCCAGAAGGACAAAGGCTGTTTAGGTATTACAGTGCAAATTGCACTAGGAACAGAAAAATATATTTCCATTTTCCTGATCACAGACATTCCTGGGAGCATAGACCATGGCTGCTTTATTCTTAAAATCAACAAGTTCTTCTGAAGAAAAAGTGTTTCTTGATCTCGTGAGTGCCACAGAAGAAAGATCTGTCCCCTTGCAGCCAGGCAATGTTCTTCCTGCCAGCTGGACTCGCTCGCTGCCTAATCCCTGTCCCAGCAATGCACAAGCTGTCTCTTATCTGGCAGGTCGGGCTGGAACAATGGATTGAGACATTTCAAGATATCATCTGGAAGAGCGAGATAAATCAAGGTGAGTTGATTTGTCAATCTCTGCCGTACGCGGTAAAGTGCGCAGCCGGTGCATTGCCCTCGCAGCTCCCTCTGCACCGTGTGCTAACAGCGCCTTCGCAGCACGCTGGGCCGTCCACCCGTGCCCGCGTATCGCAATGCGGGCCCATCGCTCTCCGGGTGCGGAGGGGCTGCTCTGCAAGGTCAGGGGGATGCTATAGTCTCATCTAGCTCTCGTCAGGCACACACGCCATCGTGCCCAGGAAAGGCCAAGGCCACCCTTCCTAACTGCTTTGCCATTGCATCCCCTGAGCAATCCTGGGAGTCTTTTACCAACAGGTGTAACCATCGCAAAGCTGGATTGAGGAAGAAAAGCGACTTCTTTCCACTCACCATGAAGTTGTATGCAGTGCAATGGAAAAGACTGCACAGTATGTTTGACATTCAAAAGTGGTTTGCTCCAGAAAAAATGCAAAACTGATCCCACTTCCATTTTCTGGCTGCGTGCTTGTTCTCCCTCAATACATCGCGGCACGCTGTGCCTGAAGGCTGCACCGCCTCAGAGGTGCAACCTTCGCTTGTTTTCAGTCCGGTTTTGTATTGGCTACTTTCTACCAGTTGAAACACCTTATCTGCCTTGCTGGATCAAGGTCTCCTCTCTCTGTGTTGCAGTTTAGCAGTCTGGCATGTTGAAATGTCAAGTTTCAGCTAACGCCAGCTGTCCTGGGTCTCTATGCGAGATGCCACGTTTCCCTCTGACCTGATTGCTTTATAGACTGGCTTAAACCTCACTCACCTGCAATAAGCCCTTGCTTCCTGCTCAGGATGAGTTCAAGCTCTCTGATAGATAAGGATGGAGTTAAGCCTGTGTCTCCCTGAATAAGCACCCAAGTGGGGAAATTGAGCTTGACACATGGGGCTGGCAGAAGTGATGCTCAGACAGCCCAGGAGGCAGGAATAGCCTGGGGCTGCCATGCTACCTTCAGGTCAGGGGTGATTTCCACTTGTTGGGGCAGAAATCTCTCCTCTCCAGAGCCAGAGGGGCACACAGGCAAGGTTGGATCCCCAGCCTGAGCGACACAGAGAGAGGCGAAGGCAGAGCAGGGTGGACAGCAAGGCCTGGCACCCTGCTCCGGGTGAGCGGGACGTGCTGCAATCAGCAAACTGCAAACCGGGTCTGGCAGAGAGAGCCCGGAGAAGTGCAGCTGTGCCTGAGCACAACTCCCAGGAAAGCAGATTTGGGGAGAGGGGATCAAAGGGGTCTTCTCCTCTGCTGCTAGGTGGTAGGGTGCAAGCACTGCTCCCCACGACCACACCTCTAATAGAGTAATGATACTGTGTAAGGATAGTAAAGCAACATTTACTATAATAACAGCACCGTGCACTTGTAGTGGCCTCCATCTGGAGAACTCTGTGACATTAATTAACCCAGCCGTTCTCTGTAGATCATAAAAAACAGTTATCTGCCTTCTGCTGTAGGGTCAGCAAAGAGAAGAGATGGAGAGCTGTATTTCCCAAAGCCTCCCCTGACTTTCCATCCCCTGTTTTAACCCTGACCTCACAGGAGCACTGCAGGCACCGCCTGGCTCCAAGGCAGGGCACAGTGGACCTGCTCTCTGTCAGCCCAACAGAACCAGCCGCTGGGAACAAGCAGGAAACATCAAACAAAGGCTGTGTCTGAACACCTGCTGGTGGTCGCATCTGACGTAGCCATCTGGATGGTCCATAAAGGTACTTGTAGGGCACCACCAGCCTACCATGGACTGCTTCATGAAGGGCCTCTTTGGTTTTCTGCACCTGTTATAAAAGCAGCGCAGCTAGCCAGCCCTGGTGAGGGTGCTCACGCTGGGGTATCTGCCTGGGTTCTCACTGCAGCCCATCAGCAGAGGAGAACTGAACCATCTGCCCGCTCCCTTCTTCACAGCCACTCGTCTCCCATCAGCTCTCGGACAGCACAAGCTGTTCGGGTTTACGGTCTGAAATTCTTGGCATTATCATTACTGTCGCAGCATCTAGAGGGACCCAACCAAGACCAAGGGACTTGTTTTGCTGGATCCTGCACATCACATGGTCGGAGGGAGTTTCTCTGCCTACGAACATACTCAGTTCCTGGTCTTGCAAATTCTTACAGGCATTACCATAAAACCTCAGAGAAATTACATGGAAAGGAAGATGACCAGGCTCTACAGAAGCTGTCTGTTCCTGTCCCTGAGTTTAATTAATCTCTCCACAGACTTAAGCTGTTCTGAAACACCTTGTGGAAGACAAATGCAGGGCAGGGAGAGCTCAGGAGGAGTTAATGACCCATGGAGAGCACTACTGAGCTGGCATGGGGGCTCTGCTTGTCATGGTCCTGTGGGCACATGCTGCTCTGGGTGGCTGCCCTCGCTTGTGGCTGGGGGCTCTTCCGCATTTTGCTGGTGTCTCCTGCCTATTTGACTGTTTGCAGCCAATGAATGAGTCTGGATGTCTCTCCTGAGACACGCTCCCATTAAGGCTGCAGTTTTCTTGTTTTGCCTTTCTGCTCATTGCACAAATATATTTACTATTCCTGCAGATGTCTTCTGTAGACCTGCATTCATGCACATGACGGCTGCAGTGCTGACCCCTCCAAAGTAGGATCTGAAGATGGACTTGAAAAGTCTGTGCATTGCCTCCCTCAAATGCAGAGCTGAGCTCCGCAGTGACCCACAGTGAGCCACCACGTCGGCGGTGCCTGGCCAGTATCTGCATGTTAGGAGCTTTCTTCAACCTGTTCTCTCAATGACAGAGCTACACCTGATCTGTATAATAGACCTGCTCCTTCCCGAGGGAAAGCTCTGCACCGTCATCTTTTTTCCTTACCCAGACAGACAGACCGATGAACCCTTGAGATACTGGGAATGCCGGCTACTAACAAAGTTGGCCAATGCCTGGCATGTCTGGGGGCTGCAGGCATCTTAGCTGAGCTCTTCCTGCTCAAGAGAAGGCTAATTAATCAGCTTTGCTATTCTGGCATCACCCAAAAGTGAAAATACTTTCTGGCAGAGCAGCAGGCACAAAATTAGCTGCTGCATTAAACTGCCAAATCTCCTTTACTCCTTTATTAGTTGCATTTGGTGATGATGAGGAGTGAGGCATTAACCGGTCCCTGATGGATAAAGAAACTATTACTCTGCTTTCTCTTTGCAGCAGAGAGGAGGAAATAGGTTTTATTACTGAGATTTCCTTGAAGACATTCACTTGACTTTGTGGCATCAGAGACGGAAGAGAAATGAAGAACACAGAAATCTTGGCACAGCGGGAGAGATTGCGCACAGATAATAAAAGGGAGAAGCACCGGTTCAATTGGGATCTGAAATACACTTAGGTGATTGAATCCTTGTGTCCGGTCAAAGCTCTGACGATCTGCTGGGCTCAACTACTTTCAGCATTACAGCCAGGATCTCTGTTCTGACACTGAGGGCCTAAACTGGGAAACATGCAGGGAACACACATTCATGATGCATTGGAATGGAAAAGGAGAAGGAGAAGGAGAAGGAGAAGGAGAAGGAGAAGGAGAAGGGAGGAGAAGGGAGGAGAAGGGAGGAGAAGGGAGGAGAGGAGAGGAGAGGAGAGAGGAAAGGAAAGGAAAGGAAAGGAAAGGAAAGGAAAGGAAAGGAAAGGAAAGGAAAGGAAAGGAAAGGAAAGGAAAGGAAAGGAAAGGAAAGGAAAGGAAAGGAAAGGAAAGGAAAGGAAAGGAAAGGAAAGGAAAGGAAAGGAAAGGAAAGGAAAGGAAAGGAAAGGAAAGGAAAGGAAAGGAAAGGAAAGGAAAGGAAAGGAAAGGAAAGGAAAGGAAAGGAAAGGAAAGGAAAGGAAAGGAAAGGAAAGGAAAGGAAAGGAAAGGAAAGGAAAGGAAAGGAAAGGAAAGGAAAGGAAAGGAAAGGAAAGGAAAGGAAAGGAAAGGAAAGGAAAGGAAAGGAAAGGAAAGGAAAATGGTCTTTTTCCCCAAAATTAGATCCAAAACTTAGTTACCCATCTTAGTTTTAGGCCTAGATCCTGCCTAACACAGCATGACCATACTAAAAGATGGTGCAGACTGGAAGAGCCCATGCAAATCACCTCCCCCATGTCCTGAAGTCTCAGAGGGTTCACCCCTGAGAAATCTGTGTCCTCCACATATATCCATGAGTCTCGGCATGGAACAGCAACCTCTTCAGCCGCTATAGCTGTATCCAACAAGGGTCATGAACCAAAGCCCAACATACTAACTGCAGGAGGTGGTGATAAGGGCATGGGGCAGGCTGCCAGGTTGGTGGTCAGGTTGCAGAACACACGGTGCATTCTGCTACCTCTGCTCCAGGGCCAAAAAGAGGGGCAGGGATCAGTCAGTCAGAAATGGGCAGAGATTTATTAAATCACTTTGGAATGAGATGCTGAATTTCCTAAGGCATAATCCCAAATCCTTGAGTTTTCTACCCATTTCAAAGCAAGACAAACACAGCCTGGACACAGATGCCCAGGAGACCTAGAGCATACAGGAGTAGGAGGTATGGTACAAAGCTGGTACAGGGTTGACCTAAGCATAGTGGAGGACCAACGGTCTGTGAACGAACATTGGGTGGAAACTGGAAGAAGGACCCTAACCACGTGAGGAAAGAAGTCCTGCAACAGGCAGCCAGAGCCGAAAAGCCAACCTGGTGAGCTTGGAGCTGCCAAAAAGGATGTGGTGACCCAGAGCTGTGGGGACCAGGCTCCAAAGCCCACCAGGTCTCTCCTATTCTTGGTCACTTGAGGGACCGTCCTCATCCCGTGGGATCTGGCATGTGGAGCCCAGGCACCAGGAAGGCTGGGAAGGGGAACCACATGAAACCATTTTGTCCCGTCACTTCTGACATTGAGGGGAGATGACACGGGCTGGTGGTCGAGGGATACCCACCTGGTCAGGGTCCATTTGAACCTCCCAAGACGGAAAGTTCAGGGTCCAGGAGCTGGCTGGAATATCAGCACAGAATAGTGAGATGAGCTCGTCTCGCAGGACAGGTCCCCCAAGAGCCTGAGGGTGGCCGGAGCTTTGCTTCAGGCAGGCCGTGGGGGCTGCTGCACGGGGCCGCGCTCCCCAGCTCTGCTGCGCCTCCGGCCCCCCCGCCTCCCTCCGCCTCACTTTCCAGATCTACAACATGGAGCTAAAGCTAATTACAGCCCCTAGAGCGGAGCTGCGCGGCTTGGCTTTGCTCGCGTTTCGAAAACGCCCGGAGATGAAAGGTGCTTGAGAGAGCAGAGTATTATTATTATTAATAATTACAAAAATTAACCAAATATTTGTCTAGCAGCATCCATCCCTGCTGCTGTTTTTTACGTAAAACACACACATGCTCTGACTGCCAAACCAAAGCCCCAGAATCACTACCTCAGCCCTACAGTATCGAGGGGGGGGGCAAAAAGTGCCTTGGGTCTAAAAAGGGTTGTCTGTTCCAGCAATTAATTTAATTGGCCTCAATATAACCCAGGTATACTGCAGATCCAAATTGCTCGCTGACAACAAACCCAAACAGGGCCCAGGGGCTGCAAGGTAGCAGCTTAAACGCTGCCTCTGAAGCTGCCGGGCTGATCCTCGCACCCGAGCATTTTTTCTCCTGGTATTCACCACTGCTTGCTGCTGTGGAGTCGGGCTCTTGTAAAACGTTTATCAATGCCTGGGCATCTTCCAAACCGAGAAAGGGTGCATGCGGAGAGAAGTGTCCCCTTGCAGTCATCAGGGACCGGATTTCATCACTTGTTTTAATTCCCGTCTTTATAATTTTATTGCTTTTTTTCCCCGTTTTCTAATAAGCTCTTCTAACACCTAATAAAATCAGTCCTTTTCCCTTCTACTTACCTCCCCCTGCTGCCATCGCAATTACCTAGACAAGAAAAATACAGAGCACGGGGTCCTGCAGGCTGAGGTTTTAGTGACTGATTTCAACCGACGTGAGCAGAATCGGCAAGAAACTTCAATGTCACGGTATTTTGATTCCTTATTCTTCTGTATTGCGTGAAATATCTGGAGGGGGACAAACGCCAAGGAGTGAGGAGAATTCTTTCAGGTTGTATAGCCAAAAATGAAACTAAGAAAGGAGCCATTTCCAGAGACGGAGATGCAGTCAGCTGTGCAATAGTTATCGGTAATAGATGGCATCTCGCACTGACGTGATCTCTATTATCCTCCTATCTCAGCATCTTGCAGTCTTTAATGGATTCTTCCCTTCAGCATCTTTGCGGGGCTGTGCCATTGTCCTATAAGCATTTTACTAACTGGGACCAGAAGCACCAACAGGCCAAGACCCAGCTCCCCTAACCTATGTTGGCACTCAGTTCCCACTGGTGACGGTCTAAAAATCCATCTGTAATCCAGGCACTACACTATTTAACCGTGAATTTATTTGTGAAGGTGGATAAAATGCTCTGTGACCGCAGAGAGGCAAACAAATCTCATAAACCCCAAGTTTGTTATTTCCTGCTCTGCTTTCAAAACAAAACACAATAATTTTAGCAGACAATTAAACTCCCGATTTCCAAGGGAGGCAGGCACACAAATACTTTTGAGGATCTGAGCCCACGGGATTATGTAAGGAATTAGCAGGAGGGAATTAACCCAATCGCTGGAGCATCCTTGTGGAGAGGATCTCATCCACACCCGGAGCTGCCACATAGGAACACGCTAGAGTGAAATATAAAACCCAGAAACACTTAAAATTTAAATCGGGGAAGTGCCAGAAAATGTCACAACATTGCTCCAGGTCAGGGGGGTGGCCGACCTGACCCTTCTCTACCTCCTGCCTCACCACCGTGCTGCTGCCTGTACTCCCCGAAGCCAGGGAAAACACGCCAAGGTCGCACATCCCCCTTCCAAGCATGCGGGACCTCCGTGCAGGGCAGATGGAGCAGCGGCAGCTGCCTGGGGACTGGTCGTCCATACGCTGCTCTCTGTGCATAGCCATAGGCTCTGCATCAGGGCAGATGGTCCCTGGGCACCCACGGGAAAGGGGCCAGAAGCGCCAGTGTACCGGCCCCACTCCGAGCAAACGCAGGGACGAGGCAGCACGAGTGCAGGATTTCCACAGCTCGGCAAGGATTTCACATTCTTTCCTCCACCCTGGGGCTGCTTATTAAATATGCTGTCATATTAAAACAAAACTACTTTAAAAAGCAATAATAAGTAGAAGCGAGTAGGATTCGAGGAAGTAATGGGGAAGGTAGTGGGCCTGATCCTGCTCTCCCTCGGGACGGGGTAGCGAGGAGCTTTGGGTGAAGCCTCTGGGAAGGCAGATCCGAGGCGGGCTCCTTCATTGCAGCCTGGGTGGGACAGAAAGGAGATCTGGCCCCTTTCCCATATTTAATGCTGTCACGGTCGAATTTATCACCCTGAAAGCGGTGGAGCTGTTAGCAGGAGCGAGGGCGGCAGCAGCGGCAGCCCTGGCAGGGCAGGAGGCGGCCGGGGGAACCAGCCCTCCCTGCCCGGGACGGAGGCAGCTCCCAGCGCTGACAGCAAAACCATCCCTTTCCCGGGCAGGCCAAGGCCGCCTGAACTGTCACTTTAATTGAAACCTTCTGCAGTCGTATACTTCACCTGATGTTTAATGATTCACCTCTTAAGCAGCCCACTTGTACCTTTGTAATCTTTCTGAAGGTTAACTTGTTGATTCTAGAAACTTGTCTGGAGAGAGCGAGGCAGGCAATTTGCGGGGAAGCTTGGAAGGAAAAAAAGTACCATGTTTTCTGATGAAAAGTGTTTTTTCTTGAGGGAGAAGGAAGGAGAAATAAATTGCAAAATTCAGAAGATTTGATGAGAGTTTGGAAAGAAAAAAAGAAAAGCAGAAGAAAAAAAAAAACAAAACAGAAAGAAATGTCCATTAAAAAAAAAAAAAAAAAAGAGGGGTGGCAGGGGACCAGTTGGGTTTAGTTTCCAGCTCCTGGGAGATGTTTTATTTCTGCTTTATAGAAAAAAAATATATTTGTCATTTACCAGATTAAATAAAAATAATCCTAGAGTTAAATTATTTTTAGGACATTAAGAGTTACGTGCTTATGGGTAATAATCTATTTGTAACACTGTAATGGAGTAACTGGCAATTTCATACAGCTTCGAGATCGATCGTTCCCTATTTGCCATGTACCTATGCAAATAAATATCCCATCCAATTCATGTCCATATCGTAGAATCTGCCTGCTTCTTTCTTACTCCTTTAATATTTAATTATTTAAAACAAGGATAAATCCCGCAGGGAATTTTTGTCTCAAAAAATAGCTGACTTATTCTTGTCATTTGAGAGTAACAGAAAAAGATGAGAAAATCTAATTCTTTTTAAGTCCTAAAACTGAAACTCAAATAAGAAGGGCAAGGAGAAAAAAAATATTAAAACCCAGAAACCAAACTTCCCCCCCCCTCCCTTTTTTACATGAATATTCTGGGGTTTTACTGTAGCTGTTCATAGTCGTACGTAAAAGTAGTCTATAAATCTACTAATATATTATTTAACACTCTAACTACTGGTATAAAAAATTATAAACTATTCTGTTGGCAATACATTTAATTGAATTCTTTTCAGAGACAGCTTGTTATTGCCAGACATGCTTTTAAAGATAGTACAGAGAAATAAAAGAATTTCAGGAGGCAGTAAAACAAATAATTACCATTTTCACCATTACTTCCAGATACCCTCCCTTCCAGTCACTAAATCCTTTAAGTCTAAATCAAAGGGTTTCAGTGAACAAAATTGTACAGATCATTTCAAAGAATATAAAAAGTACATCGATGTTTTATTTGAAGAGAGAAATTGAAATTCACATAGCACTCCACTGACTGAGACGTCCGAGGAGTTATTAAACAAAAAAAACCAGGCTGGTTTAGCCTGAACTTTAGAGGCCTGTTGCAAAATGATCCAGATCAATGCAAATCCCTCTTTTAATTTCGATGTGCTTGTGCCCATAAAACTTTGAGGCACCGTCCTTCTTCTTAGGCTCTCTTCTGCTTTTTAATATCAGGGATCTGCAAGATTCTCCGAGGCATGAGAGTAGTAAATAATACTATTCACCATCCAAAGAAAGCACTGCCCTTATTCTGTTTTTTTTTTTTCTCCCAACAAAGCAACCACTTTCGCATTAGGTTTGAACAACCTCAGCGTAACTCCTTATCAGGAAAGTATCTGTAGGGGTTAGTGAGGTTTTTTTTAATCTTGACAGCTGAATGTTGACAGATCTGCTGAAAAGGAAAGAGGTCAGCCGTGCCACTCAGCCATGGGCCAGGGATTTTCAGCTTCCATGGGTCACACGCTTCATATTTTTGTGGGTGTGAGGATGACAAGATTTGGGGACAAGCAATCGAGCAGGAGGAAGATGCTGGCGAAGGCTCCCCACCACGTGCCCTGCCAGGAGGCTCCTCGCCAGGCGCAGACCCTTCAAGGCACTGCCAGGCTTTGGCCTAGAATTGGTTAAAAATTCATTGGGACAGGAGAGGAGCGGGAGCTAATTATTTGTGACTGGAAAAACTCGGGATGAAGTTTCCCTTTCAAACCAAAGATGAGGTAGAGATGGCACAGGGCTGTCGGTGCTCGGTGGGACGGGGATGATCCTTATGCACCTCCTGGGAAAGGCTGTTCACTCACAGTCGGCGTTTGGGAGACTGGGCGGCAGACAGGCAGGTAGCTCTCGCCTTTGCCTATGTGGGAAGAGAGACATTTTTGACAGGCAAGTCTGCACTGTCTCTTGGCAGTGAGAGACAAGCAGTTATGCCAGTTATTTGCGTGATTTTGCAGGAATATTATCCCGGGATTTTATCTGAGCACGGCACGGCCACTCAGCCCTCCTTTATCGGAGCAGTCCTTCTTGCGAGGTGTTGGCCCGAGCGCGATTTGTAACCCCAAACGGGGTGCCTGCATGTGGCATGGAGGCGGCAACGTGCTCGCAGGCAGCGTGGGGAGCTGCATCGCGGCACAGAGGCCCTGCGGGACAGACGGCTGCACATCCCTCCGCAGCCTTTGGCTGTTTCTCTCTCCCTCCGTCCATCTCTCCGTCCCTCTGGTCCTGCCCTCCAGGGCACCTCATACACCCGCCGCCACCACCACCACCATACTGGTCTGGCTCTGGATGCCGGCAGATACCAAATGAGAACTACAGCTGTCTAAAGCCTCTGCACGAGGCATGATGGGGGCAACAAAAATTAGGCCAGGGGCTTGTGGATGGGCAAGCAGTCGGTGGGCTGACTAGGAGCCGGGCTGGGAAGGGGCGAGGTACAGTCAGGTGTGCCCAGGGTGTGCTGGAACAGCTGGGCTCTACCGCAACATTTGAGTTTTTCCACCTTCAGTCCTTTCCCTCGCAATAAGGACTGAGCCAGATCACAAACACTCCACTTAAAACAAAACCAAACGGGAAAAAAAAAAAAAAAAAAAGAAAAAAGAGAAAG
>KL271270.1:1108-16000 GCA_000699545.1 Podiceps cristatus | reverse complement strand
AAATATATATATTTGTATATATTTTGGCTGTCTTATCCCATGAAATGTGCTGGCATTTAGCTGTAACCCGCAGTTACTCATATGATTTATTCCCTCCTTGCGTTCAGAGTTTAGTCTTGCTTTAAATGGGATTTATTTGGATGGCAGCCTTTCACACTGCAACTCTCCTCCAGAACATAGATTGCTGGATCTTGTCAAAATAGAACTTTGGAGCAAAGTGGATAAGTTGTCATTTAGTAGTACTTTCTGTCTTTTGATAGGGTTATGTTCATTTATTGCTTGTTTTTGGCTGCTTTCTGTGATACTTGCTAGCAAAACCCTCTGAGATGTCATCTTCTGCAGTTCATCTTACTGCTTCAGAGGAAGCACTAATCCGAGCTAGTGGATTCATTTTCGACAACTTGCAACATGCTAGGGAGAAACTTTGGGCCAGCACAGTGTGGCACTGCATGAATTGTTAGTGACAGCAAGTGTAATTTAAAGCAGGAATTTTTTTTCAAAATCAAGACATTAAAGGTGCTGTTTCTGAGAGGGGCATCTGCGTGAGGAATCCTGATGGTGTTGCACTGAAAATGAAATTGCCGATGACTTTGAGGCATAGTTTAAGAACCAGAATATCTTTTCTTATAACAGATTCATGCAGCGTAGGATGTGTGCCAAACTTGTAGGCTGAGGTTTACCTTGCTATTTCTTCAGATGCTGCATTATAATAATATCTTGCAATCTATTTGGAAGAGATTGTATCTTAATCTCTAAAGGCTACATGGCAATTAAGTGCCTGTGTGCCCTTATGCATTTCTCTTCTGGTTACTTTTTTTTTTTTTCCCCCTCATCTGTCTGAGAGTCTTTGTGGGTATTTTGCAATGCCAAAATATCAAGGCTCCAAAAGCAGTAGAAAGTGTTCGTCATCTGTGCAACTTGGAGATGTGTTTATCCTTTTGATCTGTACAGTCAAGGCCCATTGTATCGTTGCACTCTTACATGGGAGTGAAGTGTTTCAAACTCTCTGTGTGGGTTTCTGTTCAGATCCTGACCCTACAAACACACTTGCCCTAGTTATGCTTTTTGTCTTGCCTGAAAGGAGAGTTGGTGCAAGGGATTCTCTAGCTGACGGGGCTGTAACAGACACCTGCCTTCAGTAATACACCATCCCCTCTTCTCAATTTGTTTTAATGTCATCTGAGACATTGTGATCCTGTGTTTCAAATGGGAGAGGGAGGGAAAAAAACCCACACAAAACCAACCCCAAACCAAACCCTCTTGGGACCTTTCTTTTAGATAGACATAAGGAAAAGCTGTGGGAGACCTCATTGTTTTAAGATCTGGATGCTGTTGCCTAGAAGTTGACTGTGTCTTTAAGACAAAACTAAGTATTTGTATCTGGTGTCTATCTGAAATTTTGTTTACCCTACAGTGTTTATTAAACCTGAGGTAATTTTCCTCCTCTCTTTCTATGGCTGCAGGAGCTTTGCCAGTAATGCATTATAATAACTGGTAGTCTAAGATGGCGTGGGCTGTGTGCCAGTTTCCCGTTCCCGCTTTGTGGGCTGGAGACTTGCTGCCTGGCAGTACCACTGCTCCTGCCTGCGCTGCTCCTGCCTGCGCTGCCCTGGAGCTGTAGCTGGCTGAGCACTGGCTCCAGTGATCCCTGCTGTAGGAGCCTGAGCTGCTGTGGGGAGGCTCAGCCTTGCGACTGAGCACTCTTGTTTAAAAATAATAATTATAAAGCCTTAATTACTTTCTCTCTCTTTCTCTCTCTCTCTCTCTCTTTTCCCTCTCCCTCCTGTCCATTACTCTGAAGGGCTCTTGAAATAGAGTAATTAGCATCACGTTGTCACATGGCAATCTTGCTCTGTTTTAAAAGAATAAGGTCTCTGTGTCTGCTACCTCTTATTTTGCAAGATGACCAAGGAATATTTGCTCTTTCCTGTTGTGATATTTTTGTCAGGACTGTATTGGCCGAGGTGAGCACTATGAGTCACGCGGCTCTGTCGGCTTTGGTTTTTCATCTGGTCTCCCTCAACAGCAAACACTTCCAGCCTGAAGGCCAGGGAGCTGATGGGCATATTGTCACGATGCTTTCAGAGGCAGAATTTGCTGTTGGTTCAGGCCTGAAATCTTGCTTGGCTTGGGTATTCACAGATGTAATTTTCAGAGAAACCTCTGTAACTGACATGTATGTCTTTGGCAACTTCGGAAAAAGTTGTTGCAGTCTGAGCTGCCCACAGAGGTGGATTACCAGAGGGAGACTTGAGGGGACAGATAGATGCCTGACGTAACTAACATGTGCAAATAGTAGAAAGGAGCTTGGTAAGTGTGTGTGCCTGAACAACACAGAGATATCTCTACTGATGTAGTTTGTTTCTCTTACACATCTGGAATCCGTTGCATTTTGCTGGCATTACTGGACACAGCCCCTTTGCCTTGTTGTTTTTTTTCCCCTCAGTTATCCCTGGGGTTCTCTTCCACCTCTGAAAACCACCCAAATAACACATTAAAGACCTGAGGATCTGGGGGGTATGAGAGTTGTTCTTGGTCCAACAGTAAATCACAGATCTGGTCTGTGAAGCCATGAGTTTTGGAGGAGGAATGCTATGTTTCTGGAAAAGTACAAGTGAAGATTTTTTTCTAGTGGGCTAATCCTACTCTGTTAGCGCAGTCAGCTCAGCTGCCTGGGCCAGGACTACTACTGTGGAACAATACATGTATCCACATCTGAATTATAATATTTATGTGATATCCTGCTTACACTAGAAGTTTCTGTTAACGTGTCACTGACAACCCAAGGCATGTGGTTTTTTATGATTTTTTTTTTTTTTTGGTCTCCTAGTATACCCAACGTTATATCACTTATACCAAATCATATCAGATTTAGTACTGATGTATTTTAGTTTGTTCAATGAACTGCATAGATGAAAATTAGAAGTAAAAACCCACATAAACATTGAAAATTCTTCTAATCCTTCCAGTCTTCACTAGGAGGTTTTTGTTATGCAGTCACATCAGCAAAACTAAATGTGGAATATCATTTTCCTTCTCCCTTAGATGGATGGTTCATACATAAGAGATTATTGTCTTGAGTGTCTTACAGCATTTTTATGCTCAGCAGAGCATATTCTCAGAGCGTTTGTAAGGGATGAGGAAAGAAGAACCATCTTTCCCATAGATAAAAACTAATTTCTTCTTGTTCTATTGCTGTCTTCTCTGCTGATTCATTTATTTAGTTGTTTCATATTGGAAAAATCTGGTTCAATTCAGTTACCACCTAAGAGAATTGCACTAATGTGTGGCAGTAATTGTGATTTCTTGAAAATGAGATTAGTGCGTGGGACCAATGCCAGCTATGCGGTTTTGGACTACAAAGCCACCTAAGAGTAAGATGCTTGCATCTAGACATGATTTGCCTTGGCCATAGGCATGCAGAAACAGCACCATACTTGTTTTTAATCTTCCACATTTTGCTTTTCTAATGAATTAAGCTCTGTTTTGAGTTGAATTCTCTATGGAGAGATGTTCTTTTTGGGGATATGGTTGCTGGTCCCAGATCACTGTGTGACCCTCATGTGACAGGTTTGTCTGTCATCGATGTGGGCTAGATGCAAGCTGGTGTTTTCAAAGGGAAGAGCTCAGTGTCCTGTTACATCTCTCTTGTGCCTTTCCAGTTACTTTGGGAAGTAAAATTTCCACCACTTAGCCATAGCGTCTGGACGCATTTTTGTATATGAAGGAGAAAACATAAACCGTCACTCAGGGTTGGTTCTTGCTTTTCAGGCAATGTACACTGGGTGTTTTCCCTTTAGGGTTAAACTGTGAAGCCTGTTGAAGCTAAAGTTTAGCAGACAGGGGCTTTTACTTTCATGAGATGAAGTACAGGACCAGATAATTTGAAGGTACTGCTGTTGTTTGGTCTTTCAGGTGCTTATTTTCCTTTTGTTTGCATATCTCTTCCCCTAACCTCATTCCCTTGGACCTTTTTTGGAGACCTCAAGAAAAGCTGAGGGAGTTGCTGATGTTAAAGAAAATAGCATAATCACAAGAAAAGGGCTATTGTCCCAAAGTGCAGACAGCCCTGAGCTGGATTAGCAGTCATCCTTAGGGCTTTTATTCCTTCACATACTTGAGGAAATCTTTACAAGAAATCTGTATATCATTTGCATCCATATATGGCAGTTTAGGTGTTTTGTTCGAGTTTTTTCGTTTGTTGGATTTTTTTGGTTTTTTCGGTTGTATTTTGTGTGTGTGGTTTTTTTTAGCAATTAAAGGAATGAAATGTTGCTGTTAGTGTTTGTTATGAAAGCAGAAGTCTTAAAACTGCTTTCTGTTGGACCTCAGTCCTTGAAAATATTTAGGTTCCTGGCAAAGTGTTTCCCCTTTTGCAAAGCTAAGCTCTGAATGCAAAGTTGAATCACTTTATCTTTTTGTTGATATTCAGAGTAAATCCAGCAATCCAGCACCGGGCATTTGAAGCGCTATACTTTCTTCAGTTTTTCTCAACACTAATTTTAACTGGATTGAACACTTGCAAGAGAGGAATTTTTTTTCCCCATATAAGAGCTCTGACGGACAAGTTCTGGCAGATTTGATTGCAGCGTATGGAATTTCTCCTTCTCTGGTATGGGTTTGTGGCTGTTAGACTCATCTTAAACATTTTTCTGGTGGTTTTTGTCCCAGGATTGGTGAGAACAGAACAGATGGGTTGCCGGAGCTGCTGTTGCACTAGCAAAAGCTTGTCCGGCTGGCACAGCCTAACTGATGTGCCGGCAAGGTTTCACATTAGCGGTGAACCCATGCACTGTCTGGTTGGAAGGGAGGGTCCTTGATCCTTGTTTGCTCCTTGCCCTCCACTCCGATCTCATCCTGCACGCTAGTGCTAGTGTTTGCCAGGCTGCTCCTTGAGCTTCTGAGACTCTCAAACAAGCAGAATAATACTCACTGCCTCTTGGAGAGTAGGGTTCAGATCCCTGGAACTGTTTGCTGCAGACTACATGAGTGCCAGAGGAGTGTGTGGAGGCTCAGGGGAGCTCGTGGCCAGGGCAGGGTTGAGGGGGAGCAGGACTGTCCCTTCACCTGCGACAGTCAGCTGTGCTGGGCTGCGGGTGGCTGAGGGGCTGCAGATGTGGCAGATGCCTTGTTCTGGCGTCTCTGCTACCAGAGGAGTGCAGGGTTGGTTCCTGGGAACATGAGCACCTTAGGCTGTCGCAGCCATCCCCTGCCCCTGGCTTGCCAGAGCCCTAAGACGGAGTAGGTCTTTGAACTGCGAAACAAAATGCCAAAACACTCTGGCAGTTCAGATCTCCAGAACAGAGGCAGTGCCTAAAATGGAGGTTTCCGTCTTTATCCTTTCAAGTCCATGAAAGGTAAGGTGACTGACCTTTCAAAGCAGCCTCAGTAGTGTGTTCACTGTCACCCAGCATCTCCCAAATGAGGGTGGTGGTCAGTAGGCAACCTGCTTTAGCATCTGGGAGGCACAGAAGACAGGCAGAAAGAATTTAAGTCATGCATTCTTCAGGCTACTAAATGGAGGATGTTGATGGATAAGAAAAGCCTTGCAGAGTTTCCTAAAAAGGAGGCTTGCCTAAAAATCCAGTTAATGTTATATGTTTTTGGAAGATTTATATGGCTGCATCAAGTTTAAATGTCAAAAAACTATTTGACAGTAAACGAAAAAAACGCTGAAAAGTCCGAGTCATAATTTATGCTTTATGAAGCAAAGCAGCTAACTCCTGCCTAGTTGAGAAAGAAACTTCCCCTGTAGATAGGGTTTGATGAATGATATGTCTTTACACAATTTAGAAAAAAGAAGAGTTAGAAATTTGGTCTACTCATAATAAGCAAAGACAGTAAAAGACGACTGATGGTGCCCATTAAAAATGAGTAATTTCTGCAGGAAGAAATGGCCTCATCAGTGACTACAACAAAGAAAAAGAGGTGCAGAAAACAGGACTGCAAACCAGACAAAACTAGGGAAGAGAATATTACAGCGTCATAGCCAGGAAGAACTACCTGGAAATGTGTAGGAAATGTATAATCTTTTATGCAGCAGGTTTTACAGTAAATTTACCTGTTTTCTAGTAACTGAAATGTTTGGTCCATAGCAAGTTCTATTTTGAATAATCATGGAAAACAAAGTGATTCATTGCAGGCAAAGACAAAGAGAAAGCTGGGTAACAGTGATGACAGTAGTATCAATGCTTATCACTCCCATTGCACATAGCCATTGTCAAAAATAAGCATTAACCCTTCCTTGCCATCTTGTGAAATAGGAGGGTTTGGGGTCATGGGAACTTGTGTCAGAACATGTAGGTTTTTTACTGGAATAACAAAGACTAGACTTCTAGTCTCTGACCCTGTGCGTGAGTGATAGACCACTTGATGGTTCTGATAATGCCATTATGTGGACTGCTGATTCTACCTCCAAACCTGGCATGTTATTTAGGTAGATAAACCCATGCTGCATTTTTGGCAATGGAGTTGTTGTCACTGGTATCATATGGGTGAAATTAGAATACATTGAACTTAAATTTATGTTTTGCTTTCATTGTGTCTTATTGAGGCATGAATGGGTCCCTGCTACTCTCTAAAAGGTATGATGGTTTCATATTCTGGTTGTTAATTTTTACCACTACTTAGCTTATTTTCTCCTTGAGGGCTTATTAACAGGTTCTTCATTCAGTGACACTGTTGCCCGTTTTTAATCAACCTTCTAAAATTTAACATAGGATGTTACATTTAAGCATGAGAACATTATTATATCATTCTTTTCACTCTAGTAATTTTTGTATTACAGTGAACACTCTGATTAAACATTTATCGTGAAAAAGCCATGATGAAAAGAAAATGTAATTAAATAAAAGAACTAAGTATTGAACTCCTGACTTCAGGCTGAACTGATAAATGAAATTAAATTGACATGGTGAAAAAAAGTATTGTAAAACTCATCCAGTATTGAATTTTAATGTTTTATTCAACTAGATCTACAAAGCAAGCTGCATATATCAACTACAGGAACTGATAATTTCTGAAGGTCTTCATTAGAGTCCACTTATTTTAACTGTTATACTAGAGTTGCTTGGTCTTTGAAAAAAATAAAAAAAAAGAAAAAAAAAAAGAATCATCTGCATTTGAAATTGAAGCAGCGCCGGTGCAGGGCATTTGGGTATGGCACAGTTTGGGTTTCCTAGTCAGATTTAAAAAACAAAGCAATCAAGAAACAGCGAAGCGTTATACTTCATAAACAAGATTGCTAAAGAGAAATCAACCTGTGTCCCTCATATAAATTCAGGAGTCAGGACAGGTAGGTAACTGTGCTGCTCAGTTCCATGGAAGGTAGTTCCATGGAAGTGTATCTGCCCTCCCCACGTGTGTGCTCAGACTTCTTGGCACTCACTGTAGCTGTTACCTGTTACCTGTTGCTTGGGATCGCTTTCAGGGGTCTGCAGCGGCAGCGTGATGATGCTTGCAGCCGGAGTCTCATGTTGGGCAGATGTCTTGGTGACCAAATGGCATGTACGATGTAGTGCTTCCAGAATTATGCTATGAGTCTGGAAATACTGCTGAATCCATGGATGGCCGTGGATTTAGACAGCTCTCTACAGTTGAAAAAAAACAACCTAAGGTTAAATATTTCAGGAAATTAAAATCAATGTATATTTCTTGCTTTTCTGCTTTATGCTTTCCACAGAGTGCTTTTCATCTTCTGTATCTGTAGCACAGCAAAATTTTCCCTTTTCCTCTCCCCTTCCCTTCTTGGCAGTGAGAACCAAATGTGCAAAAAGATTCCCTAAAGCAGTTAATCTTTGTTTCCTCAGTGCCCGGGTCTTGTTTCTTGGCTTTTGGTGAGCTGTGATTAACACAGCTGGGCACTCAAGTCCCATGAGGTTCTCTGACGAAACCAGGATGCTCTGCGTCCATGGAGGAGAAGAGACCTGATCAGCCTGGTGCTCTCCATGTCCCTCATCTGCCTGCCTCACCGCATCCGCAGCGCCGGAGCAGTGGAACTCCCCTATGCTGGGTTCTAACTCATTGATATGAGCATGTGGTTTTCAGTCACTTGATGCAGTTTTCCTCTGGAAATCTTTGTGCCCAGTTGATATTCTGATGCACAGCCTTTAAGGACAAGTGTTTTAAGTATGTACATACGCATCTTTGTTTTGCAGCCAGATTCAGATTTAGGTGGCATTTTTTATACAGCCCTGACTTGATTTTGTGTCACCTGCCTTGGAGAGGGGCTGGGACTGATGTTCACAGCCTGACCCTTTGCTACCATAGGAGAAAGCAGGCAGCTGGGAGTGAGAATGAACAGTCATGGAAGAGAGTAAGCATGAGCAAGGATTTTGAAATTTATGTTTCCGAATGAATGGTGGGTATGCAGATATGACCCCAGTGCTGTGATGCCATACAGATTTATGAATATCTGGTTCTCTGTTCACATAAATGCCTTTTTTTGGTGGAACAGGATGAAGAGGAGAGCACAAACCTTTTTTCCTGGCTTCTTCTAATTCCATTTGTTCTGGTGCCTGGGAGTTAATTTACAGATTTTTATCACCAATTCTTCTATAAATGCCAATTTTCTTATGAAATTTAATAATGCTGTCAATCAACAAAAAGTACTGGAGAAATATTTTCAGTGCTTTGCAAATGTTGAAAGCATAAAACCTGAAAATACTTGAAAGGAGAATCAGTCCCATAGCAATTTTATGTGTGCTTCTCTGTACTTGTTTCTTAGTCTGTGAAGTTGGGATCCACACTTATGAAGTGCTTTGAGACTGTGGGATGAAAAAATGTTGCTATCTCCAACTGCAAAGCGTGGTGGCTCTGAGCCCCAGTTTGGAAAAGGGAGATGTGGCAGTTCAGGTGGCTTCTGCTGAGACATGGAACTAGTAAAGGGGAGATGGCCTGTGTGCCGTGGGTATTCAAACCTACTCACTAGGGCTGGCCACTGGGTCCGTGACTGAAAGGCCCAGGGACAAACTAGTCATGGGTAATTTTTGATGCTAGGAGCTTTGATGCTAGGTGTTCAGAGCAGCTGCAAATTTGACACACTCAGTAAATGTATTTTTTTGCCATGTGCAGTTCTGGCAGTCTTCTGCTAACTGTCTAGCTTGCTCACGAAATGCGATGAGTGCTTTGTTTAGTTTGGAGGTAATGCCACACGCATTTACCTGCATCAGTATGACTTCTGGCACTTGTCAAAATGCACAGTGGAAATAAGTAGGAGCAGTACGTATCTGTGCGTTAGTGAGCCAAGCCCAGCTCAGGGGGAAGTACTTCCCAACTCCTCTGCTCAGCTGCTGTAGCACACGCTGCGTATAAAACACAGTCGGTCTGTCTGAGACACCTGCAATGGCTTTGGAAGAACAAAATAGTAAAAGCATTAATTTCTTCTGATTTATAGATTTAATTGTATTTGTCAGTCTCACCTTAGTGGAGGTTTGTAAATGCAGCATTTCGCTTACCTGTGAATTTTAAGCAATTTTAAGCAGCACAATTCTGATTTGCTACAAACTAGCAGAGTTACCCCCTTACAGGTTTCAGAAACCTTCAGCTTATTAAGTGTGGGGTTTTTTTCCTCCCATCATGCAAACAGACTTGTCCTGTGTTCGTGTATCTAGAACATCTTAATTACACTTCGCACATCTGATGGTGTTTGAGCAACAATATTTGTGAGAAATGATTAGGAGAAATGAACCTGTTTTTCTGACCATGAGAATAAAATTTCTTACCACCTTCTTTTAAAGACAGCACAAATTAGACTCTAAAATAAACTCTCGGCAGAGGTGTGCAAAGACATCACTGTCACGATGAAGACTCTAATTCAGGGTATAATTCTTGACTTCTCAGAAGCACAGACTTTAAATAGTGCAGTATATGGTGGCTTAAACCGAAGTGATCATTCTGGGTGCGGGATAAAATTGATAGTTTTTATAAATCCATCCTGGATAGTTCTAAATGTTCTCTCTTGTTTTAAAGCTATGTGGTCTAATCTCCTTTTCATTCTGTTGTTTCTAAATTTCCAGTCGAGGCTTGTGGTGACAGCACTGTGAGTTGTACTCCTGCTAGGAAAACTGCTTCACCTTCACGACAGGTCTTGTAATATTTTTGGTTTTTTAAGCTGAGATATGTGACAGTTCTTCAAGAAGGCATGAAAACTGAGTCATGTTTCATGATAATAGCAAGAGAGCATCTTGCTGTCTGCCCTGAGTCACAGTACACTGGTGCTGCTGACACCTGCTATGCTGATAATTAACAGGGACGCATTCGGTAAGCAAGACAGGTCTGAGTTTAGTCTGTACATGTGGTGAACTTTCCTAACACTCTGCATTTCAGGGCTTAGTTTTCAGTGGTAGCCCTAAATCTGGCTGTTCTATACTTTTGTCCTTTTAAAAAGCAAATGTAAATCTTCATATGTAATTAAAAAACATAACTTGTTGCAGTGGGCAGGTAGTCCGCCTTTTATTTCTCTGGTTACTTCTGCCATATCGTATACGAAAGATGAATCTTTTCCAAGTGACGTTGCTCTGGAAAGGTGGAGCCCATATCTCTGTGCGTGTAGCCAGGAGGAGGCTGCAGAGGGCACGGGTGGTGGTCATCAGAGAGCTTGTACTTTGGAATATCTACAGGGTCTCGTGCTTATAGCAAATGAGGGAGGACATAGTATTTGTTCCTCTTTACTTTCCAATATTAGTCACCGATTTGTCTTTAGAAATCATTATTGTTCCCTGCAAAATTGTAGCTCCCTAGGCCTCTTCCTCTCCCATGCTATCATAGCCTTCAGGAAGCTTAGCAGGAAGGATCAGTTTGACATTAATTGTCAGGAGAGAAAGAGAAAGTAGCTGAACTTGGTCAGGAAGAGAGACATAGCAGGTTGCAAAACACAAAGATGTAGGATTTGCACAGCAAAGGATACATTGGCTTGGGATTGATCGTAACTGCATATATCCAGCCTGAGTCGAGTGTGGCTGAGGGCTGACTAGTGACGTTCAACTGTGATTTACTTCCCCCCCTTATCTCCATTAAACACTGCTTAGCAAACTCGGGAGTGCATTGCGGTCAACTTTTGTTCTTTTAATACAGCAAGCTGAATGAAAGCTGGAGTCAGATAGCCCTCCAGTGAAAAACTGCAAAAAGACTGGCATGTTATCAGTTGTTACTTCCTACAAGAGCAAGCTGTGTTGTGTGGTACTTCAGTTGTCTGAAACAAAGCGGGCTTGTGGGATTGGGTGCAGCCACTTAGAAATGTGATTTGTGTTTTCCTTTCTTCACAGAAACCTGCCTAAAGTATTTCCTGAGGCTTTTCTCAGAATCTGTGCCAGCACAGCAAGTTAGATAGTGGCAGCTCTGTTTTGGAGAGTAGAAATTTAGCACAGTGACACTGTAATATCTTTATAAAATGACCTAGATTAGAAATGTCTTGTTCTTGGTTTGCAGAAATCTGTTCAAATATTTAATATGTCTTGGAGCATGGTGTCCCCCCGCCCCGAGACAGAAATAAAATTCAAGTGAGCAATACTTAAAATGCCTCTAGGACCCAAACAGTTTTGGGGGACAGTTTTGGGGGACAGTTTTGGGGGACAGTTTTGGGGGACAGGAGAATTGGAGTTAAGACTACATCAGAAACATGCAATCTGCCCCCATGGTCCTATATACTGCTATGGCATGGGAAGGGATGAGAGGGGAGCCAACTTTTTAAAGGGTAGATAATGGCAGGACAAGGGGGAATGGATTAAAGCTACAGGAAGGAAGGTTTAAATTAGATATTAGGGGGAAGTTTTTTACAGAGTGAGTGGTGAGGTGCTGGAACAGGCTGCCCAGAGAGGTGGTGGATGCCCCATGCCTGGAAGTGTTCAAGGCCAGGTTGGACGGGGCCCTGGGCAACCTTGTGTAGGTCCAGGCCTGGAGGTTGGTGTCCCTGCCTGTGGCAGGGGGGTTGGAACTCTATGATCCTTGGGGTCCCTTCCAACCCAGACCATTCTATGATTCTGTGATTCTATGATTTCCTGTGTTTCACTCTGCTCCTTACAGTTGTATGGATTTTACCTTCTACATTTTACAGGATGTCAGCCTTAAAAATTAGAAGTCTGAATTAGGTAATAAATGAGACTATTGAAAATCCAGATTGCCTTACTCGAACCATGTAGCAGGATAGCTCTTTCCTGTTGAGGCCTGGAGGAGCAGAATCAGTGCAGTCCCAGTTTTGGTCCAGTCATATCTGAAGTCTAGACCAAAGAGCTGGCTAGTCCAAAGCAGGAGGGCAGGGTGCTGTGGGTGGCTTGTCCTCCCCAGGAAGACTTTGCCGCTTTTTCCTTCCCTCTCTCTAGTTACTGCCTCAAGATTCTGCCTGTGTTTAAACAGCCTGAAATCATCTGTACAGGCAGCTCACTGGGATGGAGAAGGTACATCCACCTTTTTTGCTAACATGACCATATTCCCCTGGCTTAAAGCTCTCTACCAACCATTGTTTTAGCTCAGTGCATTGGGACTGAACTCCTCTTGGGCAAGTCTCATTTACAGTGTAGTTTCAGATAGTATAGAGGAACTGTTGTCCTACTCATCTTACCCCAGAGCAGAAGGGAATCTGGAGCTTATGTGAAGTGGCCGCAAGCAGAAAAGTCCTGTACTTCCCTGTGCAAAATGCTCAGTGAAAGCAGTTTGGCAGACTTTTGGGAACAGGCTGCTTCCTTTTTTTCTTTCCTTTTTTTTTTTTTTTTTTTAAAAAAAAAAAACCCAACTCTTTGCAATCATCGTGAATTAAGATGATGAGATGGCACAACCTTTCCTACCTCTCAGAAATCTTTCCCATCCCTCCAAAAGTCATGTGGCTTCATATGTTGAGGGTGAGGTTTTTAAAAGCATCGAGCATTGCTTCCGTCTCTTGGTGTAGTTTGAAAGTTTTTGCCATCAACTTAAATGCAAACAGGGTTAGTTGTCCCTTAAATGCATTTTGTTTGCCCTATTCTGAAAATCTAAGGTCTGTGACAAAGCAAGACTGTGCTTTCCTACATACTCTTCTGAAGCCTTGGGTAGCCAGTGAGCGGTGAGCTACATATACCAGTGTAAACAAGACATCTGAGAAAGAGACATACAGGTCTTGAATTATGATCATCACCATAAAATGCAGGTGAGAGCTTTACAAGGCCTAAGAGGAAGAGGCTGTGAGATGTGGAGAGGTTTACTTTGTTTAGCAGATCAGAGCAGCAGGGTGGCCTGAGAATGGACACACCAGACATCAAAATAGGACAGTGGTTTACCAAATCTGTTCCTTGAAAAAGAGTTGAGCAAGTGAAGAGCTAAGCCTGGGCCTAGCTTGGATGCTCTTACTAGCATCTGATGCTTTACTTGAGTCACTTGTGAAGAACTATGAAAATGAATGGAGATGATTACTAATTTTGTTCCACGGACTCTGCTTTGGCATTTCAATGGCATTTAGAATGGAAACTATAAGGTCAACACTTGCTCCCCATGCTCTTCCTCAAACATGCTCTTCTCTGATGGGCAGAACGACTTGAAGAGCTCCTTGTTAAGAGGAAATGTTAAAATACCAAGGGCATCCACGGTGGTGTAGCCAGAGGGGGTGGCCAATGAATCATAAAAGAATGGTAAAGTCAGACTGAATTGGGAAATCCACTGGTTTGTTTTGGGTTTATCATTTAGCTAGGTTACTGTAATTCAGCTTTCCTGATCTTGTTAGGCAGTTGATAAGCTGTCACCAGCTCTTTCTGCTGTTGTCATTAGAAGGAGGTTGAGAATAATGCCCCGCTTAACAGCACAGACAAAAATGAGTGTAAAGCACATTGCCACTGCCTTGACAACAAGCAGTTACATGTGTTAGCTGGTTAAGTGGTAGTGGGTTGCTTTTTGTTTTGTAGTAAGGTCCCTTATTTACTGGGCTAAATTTGACAAGACTAATACAGGAATACTTGTAAAAGAACTGGAGAGGAGATCGTGATCTGTAGTCTTTAGAGACTCAAGATACTGATTTATTCTTTTTTCATATAAAACCTCTGTTTAAAAAAAACCCTCACTAATTATTTTTTTCAAGCTTTAAAGTATTCCTTTCTGCAAGTGTTCCTTTTGGCATCAGTCTCATGATGCATGACAGAACAACACAGAATGATAAGTTTTTCACTTTTGAAGTGGAATTGTTCACAAAAAAATAAATGAGAGGCTGAAGTGTTAAACTATGCAAGTCTAATTAACTTTCAGCTTTAATAAGCTATGGCCTCCCTAGCAAAGTGAAGAATGAGGTTTGGATTAAATATGGCACCTGCAGTTTGGGTTTAAAAAGTGTTCTGTGAAAACTGACTCTTGTTTTTTCGCGTTTTTGGCTTGCCTGAGCACTTTGTATTGCCCAAGCCTTTGTCTCCAAAAAGAAAGCTCTGTTCAGGCAACAGTTATCCCAGGCCAGAGAGAATCATTGTGTCTAGATGTGATATGGACAGAGACAGGGTCTCTGCCATAGCTGGGCTCTGTCTGACTGCAAACCTTACCACTTGACTTGTATGGCAGGAACTGGAAGTGGTAGTGAAGAGAGTTGCATGTACAAAATGACTTAGCTATGTTGGGAGCTGGGGCACTGAGCCCCTTTCTTGCCTCCCTCCTCAGTGCTGAAGAGTTTCAGCAAGAGATTGTGACTGTGGCTGGAAGCTCCTTGAAAAGAAGTAGAAGGAGGGAGATTTGTCTCCTACTTCCTCAGCTGATGAGAATGCATATGCTTACACTTCTGGTTGATGCTTCTCATTGAAGATTAATTTTTCTCAGATATAGAGATGTATTTAATGCATGGGATTGTGTGTGATGAAGGTTCACACTGACTCTCTAAGTTGCGACAGTAGACTTGGAGACATCCTGCAGCCTTTCCAGAGGGTATCCAGACAAAGGTGTTTATGATTTGTG